>RDPX01000006.1:5171937-5183676 GCA_003991215.1 Morbakka virulenta | reverse complement strand
GTAAACAACACAAACCAATGTCCAGTAGACGATTTGAAATCTGAACAACCATCACCAACAGATAGTGTACGTCGGTCATTGCGTATTAAGCGAAAGCCACAAAAGTATGGGTTTGAAGATGATTAACTTTGAAAAAAACCCAAGGAACTCCTAACTGAGGTAGAATGTCATGAAATTGTTGTGTTTATTATTAATTGAACAGACGTTTAATATGTTTCATTCTTTTATTCCTTTAGGTATATATATATATGTATTAACATCTATGCTGATTTTGTGTTTAATAAAGCCTTTTGTTCAGGCATACTTCTGAGTCGATTTTATTACAAGCCTCTTCTCTAATTTCTTTTGAGTGAGTTCCAATGATAATTTGATCCCTTATAGAAATCTCTTCTGCAGTACATCTGTTGCTATCACATTTCAACTGACAATGCTGAGCCTCCTTGTAGACTCTGTTACAAAATGCAGGGAACATTTCTTGTGGTAGTTGTGCGATAGCTCTAAATTGGAAGTTCTTGAGTGTAGTGTTCTCTGTGGGTTTGTAGTATTGACGCATACTATGTACAAATATATCCCAGCTTACTTCCTTTCTAGATGTCTCCTCTGGTTTAGCAGCTCACCAGTCTGCATGGAATCTCTTTGAGGAATACATTCCCAATAATTTAGCCACTTTGTCTTTGGATATCCATTCTTCCCTAATTTCATCATATTTATCAAGAGTTGACTGTGATTTTGGAACGTCTGCAGTTGCTCTTGTGAATGCCCATCTTTGCAAGGCTGCATCCATAGACACTTTTGGAGGATCGGGAAACTGAGCATCGTATCTCAACTCAAACAGTTCAACAAATTCCTCAAATGCCTTAGAGTGTCTACTGGATGATTGTCAGGGTCAAAGAATACTTGATCGCATCAGGGTTCTCCACTCATTGTTGTTGTGTTTTCTTTGCTTGTTTGCGTGTGTTGTTCCAACTGATAAACTACAATTGTGCCTCTTCCGAATCACGTCACTGTTTATCAATTTAGCGTGTGTAATATATACGCCTTACCAAATGATCTACTGCTGTTAACATGTGTGCAACATGCAGTGTGATGTTGCTTTGCTTGAATACAGTGGTATTCAGATGATCCAAATAGCAGCTGGATCAAATCCTTTCACTTTCTGATTCAGAGAGATGTAGTATATTGACACGTCAAACCTCTATTTTATTGTAGAACTGATTTTCATGGAAGGTGTCATGCACATCTATGCATGCAAGCATTCAAAATTTGTTTTCTGTTTTGCACTTTCAAATATGTAGATAGGAAAATGTATGCCTTACGATTTGGGCCAGTGCCATCTTGGTACGTGACATGCACTGTTATGCCACTTCGTTTTATTGTATCAGCTCCACAGAGGTCCTTGTCTTCAGTTGCCACATCCTTGTCGCCTTTATAAAATGTCCAGACATTTAATGAATGAGAGATATTTTCTTATCAATCAATGTTACAACCCCAATGCAATCTATAACAAAATATATAACACTACATGAGTAGGAATGTCAACATACCACAGTTGCATTATAGTCCAAGAAATTTTTGTATTACTTAAAAGCAATTTTCACAAATTCCTGTTATTTGTTTTGTTATATAAGCATTTTGTGGCCTTCCTGGCTAGAGAGAATAGTGGTATAGTATTCATGCACAGCAATGATATGTAGGTAGTGCAAAGGAAAATTAAGCTGCAGAACAGTCATCAATCAAGATTCCAAAGTGAGCAGTGTTCATTCAGTATCAGGGTAAATGCTTGGAGGACTACACATGCAATGGCCCCTGCAATGTCATCTTCACCCTAAGAAAAATGAAACCTGTTGTTTCACTGCTGAAGCCACCAACAGAAAAAGCCCTCAGGAGCAGAGTCATATATCACACCAAATTAGTAGTGTGTAATGCTGCCTTTGTAGGTTTGCATTTCATCAATGCCAGTGAACAAACACAGGTGTTTATTATGCAGAAATGTGGCACACTCTGTAATCTCGATGGCACAACCATTCTTGCCACAACAGCATGAGGAGAAAGTAAGTGCCTCACCCTGGAGGCACGAGCTTAAACTGCAGATGAACACAAAGGAAGGAATACCAGAACAGAACTCTCACCTTTAAGTTCTTTTAGTGATGGTAGTAAATTCTACCCGGAAAACAATATCTGGGACAAGTTTATGTTGGTTGCATATGATGAAATCAAATGACTGTTAATTATAACATTATTTTAATTTCATTTTAGGTTAGAAAATTATAGAAAATATTGAAAAATTTCACCAGAATTTTTGTGTGCTCAATTGATTATCTCAAGAAAATCAATTAGACAAATATTTTAATATGCACCCAAATAGGAGGTTATTGGTCCTTGACTGAGTACAAGTCTAATTTTGTATTAAAATACTTTTATTTCTGTGTAAAAGCTAATTACTTAAGGATTACTAGTTAAATAATAATTTCGTTAAAACTACATTTTTCAGGATGTTTGGTGACTCTTAAGAATTTGTTATAACCAAATTGATGACACATTAAAATTAATATTTTTGTTAAGTGGGACAGGTGTATGATGACTATTTTATGTGTTGCATAATGTTATCTCTTAACAATCCTGCACATCAACTAGGCGATGCAAGGGACAATGGGTGTGTCTGTTTCATAAATGACATTTGACATGCACAGTACATTGGGTCACTTAATGGATCTTTGGAATTTAATAATGCCTAGGATTTAACAATATATGATATATTCCTGATAATACACGTAAATGTGCCTGCAGAATGGCTTTGTTAGATCACTCATTAGGATCTGCTCTGTATTTTTGCTAGATATCACACCAGATTTTACAGCTGTTTTCACCTTGGTGAAAGGGGCAGTTAAGAAGGTGGGGTATTGTTTGCACTGATCCACAGCTGCAGGTATCTTGTATTGAAGCCTCACTTCTTGCTGGATGTCATGTACCTTCCATTTTCAGTTCAGAGGCATTTCAGGGTCTTCCATACTATACAATCCAGCCTTTCCATGCTAGTTCCACTGTTTAGTTATAAACACATTAACTCTTTAATTGGACAACCTACAAATAATTTCCTCATGTATGATCAGTCCCTTTGAGTTATATAGAAGGATACTGTATTGTTGGCCCAAGGTTGTCAATACTTTTATGTTGTTCAACACTGTCTTTCTCTGTTGCTTCAGGATGATTTTCATAGAAATTACTTTCTTTAGGCATTTCATTCATTACAACAGTATTTTAGTGATTTTGCTGTTTTGTTATAGCTGGGCAAACTAACATATGAATGAACACCAGGGTGATATATGGATTTCTATGAAGTTGAATTTTATCCATAAAATGCAAAGGTTGGACTGATGAAATCCAACACTTTAAGATATCATTAAAGGTTTTTGTTTATCCCAGTAGTAAATTATTGGTATTAAGTAAATAGCACAACTCCTGTATTGAAACTAAGCTTTTGCTGTAAGTATTAAGACAAAGCCAAAGTTTTGTGAAAACGTCCATACAGCATTAGCCAAATTTAATATTAATCTTGGAGGAGCAATATTTTTTTGAAGGCACATGTACTACAAAATAAGGCAAAAGAATTAACACTTAAAGGAATAGAAAACTACATTAGCTTAGAGGAGTCATGTATATGCACCACTTAAAATCATATGGTTTTGGTACCTTAGATATAACATGGTTGTACCCTGGTTTGGCCACCTATATCCTCGCACTCTCAGGCCACCTTTATTTATAGATTTTTAGAAATTAGAATTGGGAAATAATATTTGGATTATACAGAAAGCATCATTTTCTTCTTATGCTGGTAATGAGAGCCACTTTGAACAAATTAATTGAAACTTTAGGATTCTGAAAAAAACTGCTACATTTAAATTGTTAATAGCACTCAGTCATGTAAACTAAATTGTTCTATTTTGGTGACCTTTGAAGTAATTTTCCACTCCAACTTTATGAAAATCAAGATACCTTACCTTAATTGTGCTTTCAAATGTTGTAGCCTGTTAATGCCCATTCAAATGGGCATTAACAGGCTACAACAATTAACATTAATTAAGTAATTAACATGCATGCCACAGTTTAGCCAGCCAAACAAGGCTTCAGGTGAACATTTATTTATTTCTCAAACACATTTGATATGATATCTTTAACATTGTTTTGCAGAGAATATTCCTATCTGTCGTTTTGAATAATAGTATTTGCATTTGTGGAACATAGATTTGTTCCACAAATCTATGTTCCAAAAAAAAAAAAAATCTTTTCTAATTCATGGCTCTGTCATAAAGCTGTAAACTAGAATCAGTTATAATACACAGAGAGAGAGAGAGAGAGAGAGAGAGAGAAAGAGAGAAAGAGGGAGAGGGAGGGAGAGACAGACAGATAGACAGACAGATGGACAGAGACTGAGCTAAGTAATAAATGTGGTGAAACAGTTGATCATGGATACATTAACATTTTGAGTAAAAAAACTGTTGATCAGTAGGCCTACTTAAAGCTGTTGAAAGAAACATTGTTAAAAATGTTAAATAGTGAAACAAAATGTAGATGGAAGGATAAACCAGCATTCAATATAGAAGGGAGTTTGGATGGTGAGTGCAATAAAAAAGAAATGCAGTCATTGGAGAGAAGGATACATGTGTGGACATGGTGACATTTTGAAACACCTAATAACTAAAGAAAAGTCCTTTTTCTCTTATGGCAGAAAATGAAGCTGATAATTTACCTAAGGGCATTTTGATAAGTAAAATTGAAAATGGGTCCATGGGGAGAGACCTTTTCACTAAATGCATAAAAATAATGTAGTCATCAATATACAAGAGTATAATCCAAGCAGTTTATCATCAATGATGCTAGAAAGCCATGGTTCCTGTTTCATTATTGAGACTATTGATCTGTACTGACCATAACATTGAAATATTGTGCCACCCTGGTCACCTTTCCCATATCTTACAAGGTCCAGATGTAGTTTTGAACAAATCAATTAGCACAGCTGTTGAGAATATGCTGCACTAAAATGTGTTCCTTTTTGGAAACAGTGACCAGTAATGAGTTGCATTCGTGGCAATTATTGACCATGCTGTCAAAGAAGTTTATATTGTTGATGAAGTCCATAAAGCTTTCAGTACTACTGATGTTTTCCTTTGAAATAGATTTGAAACAGTTTGCTTTTTTCAGTTTTTCATGTGTTCAAGCAGAAATGAGTTGCTCACCATTAAAGGTAACATGTTCAATTTTTCATACAAGGGATTTGATACTCCTTCCATTTGTTAAACAGGCAGTCATTCCTCAAAGATTGCCTGATATTTTTGTATACATTTAACCACCTGGAAAATCAGACTTTAAGCTGTTCAGGACTGTTTGTATCGTCATATGAGAAGAGGTGAAAGAAGAAGTATGACAAAGATAAATAAGAAAGAGTTCAATCCTATATACTAAAAAACAAAAATTAAGGAAGAAGGTAGAAAACGTTGTAGCAAGGGTTGAGGCAAGTGCCAACAGTGGTGAAAATGACTCTGTTGACTCTGATGCAGAAGAAATGTTTTTAGGAACTGTGTTTCATATTTCTCAACACCCAGGAGAATGAAATGATTTGTATTATTGGCTGAAAATGATTTTAGGAGCTGAATTTGATCACACCATATCATAAAAAGTTCACCAAAGAAATAACCACATTATGCAAATAGGGAATGCTGATGCTGTGGTCAAGTGATGCTAATAGCTCTGAAATTTTTTATTGAAAATATGCTAATCTGAGGCATTCAAGTCATTATTGTAAACAGTGACATTTTTGACAGCCATGGTAGGGTTTCCAGACTTGCCTGAAAAGCTTTTTCCTTGAAAACTAATTCCAACAAGAGGGATTTTTTAAAAGTGTTATTTTATAGGTCTACATCTTGGTGAATAAAACCCAGTTTTTATTGCCTTATAATTGTGTTATTTTTAAGAGCATATTTGAACTATTAAACGTGTCATGTCAGTTTTTGTAATTTCTTAAAGGTAGGCCTACTGCTTTTTCCCAATGGGCAGTCATAGAATTTCTTAAAATTTTCATAGTGTTTGAAATGATATGCCTTGTGAATAAAGCATACATAAAAAAGGGGGGGGGGGGGAAAGCAAAAAGTAATATCTTATCCTATATAATATCTTATCCTATATTTAGCCCCAGTGGGTACCTAGAGTATTAAAATTCTTGGAAATCCTTCTTCTTCTTCATCTTCATTAATGATGCCAACTTAAAAAGAGCTTAGGCAAACCACTATTACATTAGTATGCACTGCCATTGTTCTTGGATGGTATTCATTTGCTTTCTGCTTGCCTTGAATGGTGTTAAAAGTTCTACAGATATGTTTTCCACTGTCAACCTTAATGCCACTTTCCTTCAATTTTGCTACTGAGGCAAAGGTCCTCTACCTTCTGTTTTCTGATGTAATGGCCAAGAATTTTCTACTGCTGTGACTCAATCACTTTAAGAAATCCAACATCCTGATAGACAGTTATATTTGAAAGATGACAAGATGAAATGTGAGGTCATAATAGACACTCTGATTTTTATGCCATCAGTTGGACAGGTAAGTAACATACAAACGGTCTCTTCTGACTCTTTTTAGACAAGATAAGTTCATATACTTAAGTAAACTGCAGTTAGCTTTTGAGATAAAAAGAAACAATGAAGCTTTTAGATGAACAAAATATATTTAATTGTACTAAAAGAAGATTGTCAGCTCAACTACAGTATGAATATTTTGATATGGAAGATAAAGGGTAAAGTATTGGATCAAATCTAAAATATGATATGCATGGGATATAAAATTAGTGGAACTGACAAATGGCATTTTCTTTTGATTTTTTTAACATGGACAATATAAACAGCAATCTAGCAAGTTCTTTCTTGTTCATAATTTTAGCATTAACTTAGTTTTCCTTCTTTATTTCTTGTAGGCAAATGGTGAAGTCAAGCCAAAGATTTTTGACAGTAAGAATAAATAAGAAATGACTTCACAGAATCAAGTTGATAGCCAGCTGGAAATTACACTTAGGAAGGTAGGAATGCTTTCTTTATGATGTGAATTTTGCTACAACTTTTTTACTTTTAAATTGTACTAGTATTTTGAAAATTGTTTGGGCATGGTTCACTATTCTTCACTATGATAATATTATGTCTATGATTGTTTTAGTAGCTTTTTTTATTTAAAGCTTATGTAAAAGAACGTGAAATGTGCACACTGATTGCCCTGTTTATTTTCTTTGGAAATCACTGGGAAGCAAAAGGATGTGATCCAAAAATTACTGAGATGACATGTATTTTTTGCTTTATATATGGCAGTGCTGACTTTATGCCTTTATACCTGAATAGGGATTTTTATCCATTCTACCGATGAGGCATATTACCAGTCAGTATATTTGGTTCAACAAAGATATAATGTATCTAAACCTATAATATTAATATATAATAAAAATATGCAATTAATAACATCAACACAACAAGGTGAATACTGTATATGTAACACAACTATCAATCCAATTCATGACATTCTCCCCTGCTTCGGAAATCTGTTACCATCTACTTCAGAAAATGAAATCATCACGAATCTTTACAAATCGAGTCAGTTTGGTGCTTTATGGATTCATTCAGATTGACTCAATGATGTCTCATCATTGACAGATTATAGTATGAAAATGCTTGGAGACTCATGGACCATGTTGTCACAAATCGTATCTGGAGAACTAAGTTCATTTTCTGGAACTTAAAACCCTAAGGAATCAGGGGCTGTGCCAACTGACCTGGCAGTGTCAGATTCTTTATCACAATCTAGTTATGAACAA
The DNA here is from genome assembly GCA_003991215.1 of Morbakka virulenta. Taxonomy (NCBI): domain Eukaryota; kingdom Metazoa; phylum Cnidaria; class Cubozoa; order Carybdeida; family Carukiidae; genus Morbakka; species Morbakka virulenta. Next base: position 5,175,828 of record RDPX01000006.1, on the reverse strand, counting down.
TAACTTTCCTTGCCAGGAGGTGCAAGTTCTTTCAAAGAAACTGTTGCATCACATCTATCAGAGAGTCAGACATATGCGTACTGTGGTTAGCTTCAATCAGTTGTACTTTTTTCTCATGAGAAACGGCCCTTGAGTGCTCAGCCATAACAGAATAGATTGTCCAGAAGTAGATCTGCATTGATAATTGAATAATCTCTCATGTTGCATTCTGTTTGTCAAGGTACACAACAATGATCAAATGGACTGTAATGCATCAGGGAGTACAATTTCCCAAGAGTGTTCTGATAGGCTACGGGATTTCAAAGCAAACAATATTGACTTCCATATAATGGTCATTATAACATTCTGCTTGTCCATTGCAGGTCGGGTTATATGTAGTGGAACAACTTGTGGCAATTCCTTTTGAGAATAACCACTGCTTCAGTTCTTTTAAGATGAGGGATGGTCCTCTATCAGAATGAATATATGATAGCATGCCAAATATGGCAAATAATTGAGTAAAACATTTGATAACCATGCCTGATGTCACATCTTTAATAGCAAAGGCAAAAGGAAAGCAAGAGTATTCATCTACAACATGTACACATTTCTGGTGCTAGACAGAGGTCCTTTAAATTCCACAGATTAGCATTCAAATGGCTGAGTTGCCTTACTGAGGTGCACCTGTTCTGGCTTGTGGTAACTTGGCTTTACTTCTTGACAAATTTTACAACTCTTACAGACTTATTTCACATTCTCTAATGAATCTGGTAGATTTCGAGACTTTATGAAGTGGTTCAACCAAGTTATTCCAGGATGACGTAAAGCGGACTGTAAGGAATGTAGTCATACACATTAGGAGCAACATAGTTTATTAGAAGATTCAGCTTGTTGGCTGCTGATGTTTCTGCCATTGATTCTAAGAAATTAGTAAATGTTCTGAGCCAGTGTTTATGCATCTTAGCTGCATCACTGGAACTGGGGTCTACACTGAAATGATCTGGCTTCATGAGTCATTCCATCTTGATGACTATCTTTGTTGATTGAGGCATATTACCAGTCAGTATATTTGGTTCAACAAAGATATAACATATCTAAACCTATAATACAAAAATAAAAATATGTAATTAATAACATCAACACCACAAGATCAATACTGTACATGCAACACAACTATCAATCCAATTCATGACAATAGAGATTTTGTAGTACCACCTTTCTGTTTCCCTGAATTGGAAAGATTCAAGTTTGAGAAGATCATGATTAATATTTTTGGGGAGCTACTTAAAGTATTCCATGAAATTCCATCCTTAAAATTTGTTGCTATAACAATGTTACATTGTGCAAATTATATTATTTTCTCACTTGCTGGCTATAATGGAATGTAAGTGTAATGTTAAAGATTTATTAATTGGACAAAACAAGAAAAGCATTTTCACACAACTTGTGTATAGGTGATAGTGAAGCATCCAGGATTATGAAAAATATTTATATAGAAGTTTTACTGCTGATGAATTAAATCTCCTAAGGACCATTGGAAATAGTTCAAGTTTGGATGTTTGAGTTGATGAGGGCTTTTTATTAGAAGTTATTAGTAAAGAAACATGCAAAAGCAGTTTGGGTTACTGAAAGTTTTAGGCATATGGGGGTTGTTGAGAGTAGAAGTTGCCAGGATTATACTGTCATTAGTGGGAAACTTTTTGTTTTAAATATTTGTGTGTATAAGTTAAATTCAAACTTCTCTTATTGAAATGTTTATTTGAAAAAATAATTTGAAATATAAACAAGTAAATTGTTTTGATTGCAGTGTTTTTTATGTCTTTTATCATCAGGCTTGTGTAAATACAAAATATAAAAAGATAGTAAATGTATTTCATTGTATTTATCCATCTGTAAGTTGGTCCATGTAATAATATTGGAATAGCCAAAGTAAGAGTAACTTTAACCTAGCCCAATTTAAGGTCCTGATTTTAAAACCTTTCAAAAAGTTAACTGAAGAAACCTCATCAAATAGGTTTTTAAGAAGTTACAAATATGACAAGTGCAAAATTTTACAAAGCAACTGTTCTCTAAAGTTTTATAAGTATAAAAATCCTTAAATTCTTCAACATATATCTTCTCCCGAAATCAGTCGATACTAAGAACCCGAAAAACTATTGCCCTGTTACGTGCTTGACCACAACCTATAAGATTTTAACATCAGTAATCAGTGACAGAATGTATAATTCCCTTGAGCAAAACTTGATTCTTCCCCAGGAATAGAAAGGCTGAATCGTATGGATGCAAGGATCAGCTTCCAATAAACAAAATGATTCTGGAGGACAGCAGGAGAAAGAGTAAGAACTTAAGCACAGCATGGATAGGTTATCGTAAAGCTTTTGACAGTGTTCCGCATGATTGGATTATTAAAAGCCTAGAAATGTGCAAGATTTCACCAATAGTTGCAAATTTTTTAAAGAAAAGTATGTCAAAGTGGAACACCTCTCTTTTCCTCACCCACGACGCTGGGACCACTACATCTAACCCTATTAAAATCAAACGTGGTATCTTCCAAGGAGACTCTCTTTCCCCGCTTCTCTTCTGCATATCGCTTATCCCCTTGTCCAGCGAACTTAATAACGCCAACTGTGGTTACACGATCTATGACAATCAGATTAACCACCTCTTCTTTATGGATGACTTGAAACTTTTCGCAAAAAATGGATCAACAACTAGAAGGATTGCTAATTACCATTAGGCAGTTCAGTAATGATATATGGAATTCGGCCTCGATAAGTGCGCTGAAGCTGCATTCTCACGAGGAAGACTAGCGAAAACCTCATTCATAGATCTTGACCAAGACACGACAATTAGAGAACTGGATCCAGAAGAAATGTACAAATATGTAGGAGTTAATGAAGGTGACGGGATTAACCGTGCTGGAATAAAGGAGAAAATCCGTAAGGAATACTACCGACGAGTTAGGGTAGTGCTTAAAACTGAGCTTCTCAAAAAACAGAATTGAGGCAATAAACATCCTTGCTGTACCAGTTGAACAATACAGCTACAACATAATAAACTGGAACCCTCCTGACATTAAACGTATGGATTGTAAAACTAGAAAACTATTCATGTCAGGTGGTATGCTCCACCACAAAGCAGATGATGATCGTCTCTATTTGCCTAGGTGCGAAGGGGGACGTGGAGTTATACAACTTGAAATGTCTTATAAAACCACGCCAATTGGAATGAAACAACATCTTGAATCAAAAGATGATTTGATGTTAAATCCAGTAAGCAGGAATGAAAGGAGTAAAAAACTGCACTCAGTTTACAAAGAATAAAAAAAAATTGAAAACGGATTAGGTGTAGAAATAACCAAAGAAGAAGAGGAAGATGGACGTGAAGCCCCAGAAACTGCGAGGGAAGTTAAAATGAATGCTAAAAGGTAAGTACAGAAACAGCTTGCCGATCACTGGAGCCAGAAAGCTCTTCATGGGCAGTATGCTCTCCGACGCCAAGACGCTGATGTGGATCAATATGCAACCCATCAGTGCCTGAGGAGTGCAGGACTTAAGGTAGAAACAGACGGCTTCATCATCGCAGCACAAGACCAAAGCTTATTCACCCCAAATTTCCAATAAAACATACTGAAGAATGGAGCTGACTCTAAGTTCCAGTTCTGTGACCAGCACACGGAAACAATAGACCACCTTGTGTCTGGATGTCCTGTACTTGCTCCAAATGAGTATGTCAAACGCCACGACCGTGTTGGGCAGTATCTTCACTGGGGTATATGCAAACACTTGAGTATTGAAACACATCCACTATCAGTCACGGAAGGAGAAAATGCCACTATTCTGTGGGACTTTCCGATCAACACTGACCGGACGATTCAAGCTAACCGTCCTGATATCATAATTAAAGTTGGGA
>RDPX01000006.1:5152080-5170532 GCA_003991215.1 Morbakka virulenta | reverse complement strand
TAGAAATAGAAATTCAAAAAATGTGGAACGTCAAAGGTAGAACTGTTCCGGTCATTGTTGGGGCACTAGGGATGATTTAGAAGGGGACTCAAAAACATATAGAGAAAATGCCTGGAGAGCATAGGATACAAGAACTCCAGAAAGTTGTCCTCACAGGCAGTGCTCATATTCTTCGAAAAGCACTGCTCATATTCTTCGAAAAGCACTGCCAATTTGATACTGCAAAAGTGTCATAAGCATTTCTTGGTTTTTTTCATACAGCCTTTTTACAAATTTTTTATACTAGTTTTTATACACGTAAAGAAACTACTGCAAAATAGCATGAGACAATGAAAGCTATCATTAATCCCAAACGGTGAAGGTTTAGATATTGTTATTGTGTACAGGGGAATCTTCCAAGGTGATAGTATATCACCATTACTTTTTATAATCAGTATGATAGCCTTGTCATTGATGTTGTGCACAGTCAACACTTACTATGAATGGGGAAAAGAAGGAATTAAATTAATCATCTACTTTTCATGCTCTTAAGCTTTAAGTCAGGAACCTGCAAAATAATTTAAATATGACCATCACAACGGACTCTTACTGCAGAGATTTTGTGAAAGTAGGAAAAGGTGTTTTTCAAGGAGACTCTTAGCACTTTAGTCTTCAACATGTTGATAAACATTTTTGTTCAGTACGTAAAGAAAGATGTTACTGAGCTACATGTTACTGAGCTAGGATATTTATTCTTAAACCATCTAATGTTGAAATACTGGTTCCATTTCGCACACACTGCCGCTGTTGTAATCGGTAAGGGGAATAAGGGCTAGTTTTTAATGCATTTAGCCTCAGGTGCAACTGGCATGATATGATTATTCGAGCTTACAAATGACATTCCTTTGGTATGAACAAAGTGGATTCGCTAGGCAAACAGGTAAAACCGAAGTTGTATCTCAATAACAAACTGATTAAGGCGATGGAAGGTTACCATTGCTTTGTATGCTTGGGAAGGCATTTTAATTTCCACATTAGTAAGAAAGAACGCAAAGCCAAACTACTTGACAAAGCAAAAGAGATTCCCATTACCATTGACTCTTTGTAACTGCAACCCTAAGAACAAGTTATTTCTTTTTAACGATATATTATTTCAAAAATTGCTTGAGATTTAACCATAGGAGATATGCCCAGTACATGGATAAAAGAAAACCTCGATAACATCAATTTACAATATATCCATTTTTGGGTGGAGATTCCGGTTTCTGGAACACTTAACATTATTCGCCAAAGCCGATCCAAGTTCTAATTGAACATAACATTGCCATCAGACCGCTGTACCCAGTGTCAAGTATCATAATCTAAAATCCTGTAGAAAATGCTGATACTGTTAAAATACATAATGCTAAGCGTTCAAAAAACATCCTTCGCGGTCAGTATAAACCAGCAAGGGGAGCAATTAAGTTCCTACGAAATAAATCTGAAATTCATATTGACGACTTAACAACCCGAGGAATTGTCAAAGAAACAATTAAACTGTTTGCCGACAAACGCATTAGAAATTTATGGCATGAGACCATGTCTTTGCTATCAACAAACATCTACTCTTATGTTTTACGCTATTTAAACAACATATTAGCTACCGACACAAATCTGATGTGACTGGGCATGGCCAGCAGTTTTCGTCAAGGGAAAAACAGGTTTTTGGAATAGAATTAACATTGACTTTGAAACTCTGCAAGTTGACTGAACGGTTTGAGGATGTAAAGTTCGTGAACCGCAGTTTGGGTTCACGAGTAATCAGATAAGGAATAATCAGACAGGGCATCTTTACTTTGGAGAACTACCTTGACGAGAAAACTTTATGGATTTATACCACTAGATAGTTCAAAACTTTGCAAATCTGTTGAGTGTGTCACCACTGATTGTTTTCTTTATCACTTGAAATAGGAGTAGGGCCACCATACAAGGCACCAAATCTTTCAGTTTTCCGAGGCATTTTTTCAGTGTATTTGTGTATGTGAATGATTTCGGATTGATATCTTGAAACGTGTCCATCTCTCTTTTTATCCATAATATTTTTCATGGTAGGCATTTTAAATATTTTCCACAGTATAGCGTCGGCAATATATATATATATATATATATATATATATATATATATATATATATAATATTATGTATGTCTATTTGTGTGCAATGCACTGTCACAGGGCTTTACTAATCAGGCCAAAATTTGGTGTGTATATACCTGCTAACGTAGGGCAGATTATGGAGGTCANACGAGTAATCAGATAAGGAATAATCAGACAGGGCATCTTTACTTTGGAGAACTACCTTGACGAGAAAACTTTATGGATTTATACCACTAGATAGTTCAAAACTTTGCAAATCTGTTGAGTGTGTCACCACTGATTGTTTTCTTTATCACTTGAAATAGGAGTAGGGCCACCATACAAGGCACCAAATCTTTCAGTTTTCCGAGGCATTTTTTCAGTGTATTTGTGTATGTGAATGATTTCGGATTGATATCTTGAAACGTGTCCATCTCTCTTTTTATCCATAATATTTTTCATGGTAGGCATTTCAAATATTTTCCACAGTATAGCGTCGGCAATATATATATATATAATATTATGTATGTCTATTTGTGTGCAATGCACTGTCACAGGGCTTTACTAATCAGACCAAAATTTGGTGTGTATACACCTGCTAACGTAGGGCAAATTATGGAGGTCAAATTTAGGGTTTGGGGGTGAAGCCCTGGATATACGAAAGCCCGATTCTGAGCAATGCAGGCCTTCAATCGAAAAATCTCATAAAATAGATATATTCAGCGCCCCCAAACACATGAAGGATAAAATAAAGGTCACAAATGTTGGGCTAATACTTAACATCAAATTCCCCAATTCTGGCCACAGGGAGCAAATTTTGGCCACAGTCCAGCGGTGTGGCAGTGCATAGAGCACATACACACAGCTTTATATATATATATATATATATATAGTAATATTAGTAAAGTATACCAATGTTCACTGAGAGTGCTCAATGTTTCCAGAGCGTTTATAAATCCAGTAAAGCATACAAAATAGCTAGACAAATTTAGTAGTAACTGCTAAATTTGTCTAGTTATTTTGTATGCTTTACTGGATTTATATATATATATATATATATATATATATCTATATATATAAAGCTTTCGATTCGGTTATCCGTATTAAAGTGCTCAATACATAAATGCAGAGCGTAATATAAGATATGATAAGTTGGAAAGAATCAAAAAAATATTTCCTGAAACAAAAACATTTCCTGAAGAGTGAATAAAATCACGAAACAGGCTTGTCGAAATGGACTGTGTAGTTTTTTTATTCTTTCCAACTTATCATATCTTATATATATATGAGGAGCCGTGGCTTAATGGTTAGTGTAACTGCACCGTAACCAAGAATTCCGGGTTCGATTCTCCGAGCGGGCGACTTTAGAAATTCACAAAAGGAAAAGCCATTCTTTGGCGTCAGGAAGGGCATTCGGCCAAGAAATTTTCCTCACTGCCAGATACAAGTCCCTGTGAAGGGCACCGTCTGAGCTCCAGTTACTGGGGGAAAATGACGTTGAAACCAATATTTATATAATATAAGATTGTTAAAGTGAACATATAGAGTATGTTATATTTTAGCATAACCACAGATGTCATTAGGGGGAAAAAAGTGGTTGTGTGGCCCATTGTGAAAGGCAGACACCTACAATCAAAGGAATGTTTAAGCAGGCAAGTTGGGAGAGCTCAGTTTTAATGTCGAGTACTTTGTGCCCTTGACCTGCACATTCACTATTGGTTTTTTGTGTGTGATCACTCACTCTGGCGGCTGCCAGGACTAAGAGTGGTGAGTTGCGCCAGTTTTTATGGACAGAGACCTGCAGTAAAAAAAATTATATTAAGAAAAGCTGGTAAGCGACCCCTAAAATATGAGAACATTATTTATTGATTGCAAGTTTACTTTGGAGAAATTGATGGAAAAAGTTGTCCCCAAACAGTTCACAGAAACACAACAAAGATTACGACTGGGAAAATACTAAGTCTTAAGGTTTTTCCACTTAGCGCTTTAAAACAGAAAATAATAATGAATAATAATGTAAGAAATTTCTTTTACCCTTGCGAGACCCTGTTTTTCTTCAAATTCTACCAAATTCTACCAAATTCCACGGTTCATTAATTTTTAACTTCAAAGAGTTTTACGTAAGATATGAGCTGTGCTAGTTATAACAATTTTTTGTATTTCTTCAAGTTGTGGTTCCCCTGGTATTTTGTCTAAATATTTTTGTGTGCCAATTTTGATCATCCCTAATGCACCTACTATCACGGGGATTGTTGTGGTATTGGATTTCCACATTCTTTGAATTTCGCTTTCTAACTCCTTGTACTTGCTAAGTTTGTCAAACTCTTTCACGGCAATGTTTCTGTCAGTTGGCATTCTCATATCTTTCAAGGTGCATGTTCTTGATTTTCGATCTTTAATTACTATGTCGGGTCTGTTGGCTTGGATAGTCCTATCTGTGTTAATCGGGAAATCCCAAAGAATTGTATCGTCCTCTGAGTTGATGAGTGGTGAAGGTTTATGTTCATACCAGTTACGGGTATCTGATAGTACCGACATATTCCCCAGTAAATATATTTTCCTACACGATCATGCCGTTTCACGTACTCGCTAGGGGCAAGTACAGGACATCTGAAGACGAGGTGATCAACAGTGATCAACAGTCTCTTTGGATTGGTCACAGAATCGACACTTGGGGTCTGCACTATTGTGTGATATGTTTGCTTGGTAGTTTCTCGTGAAAAGGCTTTGGTCTTGAGCTGCGATTATTCAGTCTCTGCCTTCAGACTTGAACGTCGGATCCACTGATAGGTAGCATTTTGGTCAACATCAGCGTAGCGACTCCGAAGAACATACTGACCATGCAGAGTTTTCTGGCTCCAGTCATCAGCAAGCTATTGGTTTCTGATCCTTTTAGTCTTCTGTTTGACAGTTTTTGCAGCTTTCGTTGCTGGAATGTTTTGTTCGACAGGCTCTCGGTGATCAGTTTCAAAGTCATTGGCAAACTTTCTAGCTTCTTTATAAATAGATTGCAGCTTTTTATCATTTTCATGGTTAAAAGCGAGCTGTAACATCCAATCATCAGTAGAGTCCAAATATTTATCAATACCTATAGTGGTGGTTTTATAGGACAGTTCTAATTGAATCAACACTCTTCCCCCTTCGCGACTTGGCAAGTACAGGCGGTCAACGTCTGCTTTGGGGTGTAACATGCTGTTTGCTGTAAGTAATTTTCTGGTTTTAACGACCATTCTTTGCAAATCAAGCATGTTCCAGTTAATGATGTTCTAACTATACGTGACGATAAGAACCGCAAGTGTATTAATAGCCTCTATTATATTCTTTGCGTTTAACTCTGTTTAAGCACCATTCTCATGCATCTATAATATTCTTTACATATCCCCTCTTTCATGGTGGCGTGGTTGATGCCGTCACCTTCGTTTACGCCTGGATATTTGTAAATTCCGTCTGGATCTAACGCTTTAATGGTGGTGTTGATGTCAAGGTTTATGGATGAAGTCTGAGAGAGTTTGCCTTTAAGGAAAGTCTTTTTGGCTTTTTTATGTCTGCCCACAGAGAGTCAATTTCCTTCTGTATTTTTACTTTCCATTTTGGAGGTTTGTTAGTTTGTTTTCTATTGTTCTTCTTAATTTTAATATCGATGGCAAGAGTCGCAGCTTTTGCAGTTGAATATAAGATATTGTTAAGGGAGGTCATATCATATTCAACATCTTTCAAGATTTCCTATAAAGCAACGTCAAAAAGTTTAATTTTTGCGGTGTTTTTACAATTAATTATCAATTTTGGAAGTGATTCTCTTTCTTCAATGGGCGTTGGCTTAGTAATACTAAGTTCTCGCAGTGTATCCTTACGTATCGCTGCTAATTTTTTCTCTGTTGTTTTCAATAAAGTCCAGAGTATTCCGATCTTCAATTTGAGGGTTGGTCTCAATAGGGTTTCGAATTTCACGAATCATATGATCATTTTCAATCTCGTTCAGAAGAGGGTCATTAACAACTAGCTCTCGCTCAAGGTCGTTACGATCATCTGCGCCCACTACTCTGTCACCACTATCATCTGAAGGTACAGGTACATAATTCCTACAAATTTGGTCAATTTCAGCATCTGTCAGCCTATGGTTACGCATTACATCTCTACGTACACTTCCTAGTTTGTTGGGGTCCATATATGGTCTGATTTAATTTCGTACGATTTTCCTTCATTCTAGGTTTGTTTGTTCAGTAATATTAGCTGTCGGTCTAGACTGTGCAATGGAAGACGCTCTGAAAACTTGTTTATACTCCTCATTTGTCCATCTTATTCGTTTTTCTTTAATAGGCTTTGTGGGTTTTGTCATCAGGGTTAGGGTCATCCTGGTTCTGATTACCTGGTAGGTCATTCTCCGAGGAGTTTATTCCAGTAGCAAACTTTTCGAACTCAGCCTGGTTTCTCACTGAGACACGCTAGCATGTAAAACGGACATTAAACCGAATATGATGATGACACGCGACCCTTGTTGACCCGCGCGATGGTCGATGCGGTATTATTTATTTCTAGTTTGCATTTCATTTGATAACAGATGCATTTTAGCCTTTCTGCCAAGGGGTTATATATCTAGCGCCTGGCACCAGCTGGAATTTTTATGATCACGCGGTATGTCCATAGGAACAGACTTGACTCCGCAGGATGTCAACCCGGTATTTCAAGGTCTCGGAGTAGGCTGACTGGTGCTACACCTTGCCCAAGGGTGACCTGTAGGTAGTTGTGGTAAAGGGTAGCCTCATTCGCCCACGTCGCAACTCCACTACCTGATGCAGTTTATCGTCACACCCAGGACTCTATTATTATTATTATTATTATTATTATTATTGTTAGTAGTAGTAGTAGTAGTAGTAGTAGTAGTAGTAGTAGTAGTAGTAGTAGTAGTAGTAGTAGTAGTAGTAGTAGTAGTAGTAGTAGTAGTAGTAGTAGTAGTAGTAGTAGTAGTAGTAGTAGTAGTAGTTTTACACATCTTCGTAATTGTATACGTATGTCAGGATGACAGTAGCCAATTTCCTTGTAATACTTAGTATTGTTTACTTTGGTGTTTTCTACTAGATACGAGTGAATCCACATACATCACTGAACTTGCAATGAAAGCCGAAACTTGTATGATAATAACCTGCGTTAAGTACAGTACCCATTAATTTATTTTGCTGGTATAAGAGCCGCATAGATATTAATTTATGAAGATGACTACTGCCTGGTGGTTAACCACACCACACCGTATTAGTATGACATATAGAAAATACCTTGGATTATTCTGAGTTATAATTCATTTCTAACGTACATTCGTATTTCGTATTTCGTCGTAGTCCATTTGGAGCCCCAGTGTTGCTGCTGGAACAAGTGTGATGTCTCCTCTGCAGCAACTTCTGCAGGAACAGAAGAAACACCAAAGACCAAAATAACTATCCTAGTGATGCAACNTATTGGTAGTAGTAGTTGTAGTATATTATATATTATATTATATTATATTATATTATATTATATTATATTATATTATATTATATTATATTATATTATATTATATTATATTATATCATATTATATCATATTATATTATATTATATTATTTTATATTATATTAGATATTATATTTTTTATTATTGCTGTTATTATTATTGATGTTGTTGTTGTGTATTATTGTTGTTGCACTGAATATACCCATAGGGTCAAGATTTGGTTATTTTTGCCACCTACAGTCATACAGACTTCGTCAATAATTTCTTTATTGGTCGTGACACAGATAATCTCTTTTATGGCCCACTGTTGTTTTTCCTTTTTCTTATTCCGCTTTATATGAATTTGTTCACATTTTTGTGTTTTCCTCCCACTTTTCTTTCCTCGTCTTCCTTGCATTCTTCTTTACCATCTTTTTCATCAAAAGCCAAAGTTAAAATCATACAGTTCCCTACGATATGCATTATCATCTTGTCTATTAAGGTGGAAGATACATCGAAATTGAACCTACACAATAAAATTGGTTATAGTATTGTGCAACGGACTTGAAAATCGCAACCATGTGCTCATTAGCATTAAAAAATTATGACAAGTGCTTCATATATTAGTCTTACATCGTCTCTTAAGGCATTATTTATAATGAAGGTTTGTTTGCTTGCATACTTTTTAGTAACTAATATTGGGTTCTGTGATGAATGATTTGATAAGTGAGATACGCGCTAACCTGTATACAGTTTTTTATTTATTTGTTGTTTTTTTTCTCGTGAAGCTTGAAAATCTAGTGATGCGTATGCAAAGGGAAGGCACAGGGGTTCCAATAAACTCAGTTAAAGGCTTTATGAGTGTGACACCAGATGTTTGTACGGGTATGATGCAATTTGAAGTTGTCAATTTCTGTAAAATTGTATAATTTTATATGTAAACACTATTTCTTACTTAAAGGTAATAGAACATTTAAGTCCCAAGTCGTGATAAGGTAGATGACAAAACAGTATTAGTTATCTCTGTGCCCTTTTGGTTGTCATTATTGCACATTGTGTAAACGCGGTGGGAAATATTCGGGGGACATCACCATTTCCCCATATTATTTATTATTATTATTATTATTATTATTATTATTATTATTATTATTGTTGTTNAGTAACTAATATTGGGTTCTGTGATGAATGATTTGATAAGTGAGATACGCGCTAACCTGTATACAGTTTTTTATTTATTTGTTGTTTTTTTTCTCGTGAAGCTTGAAAATCTAGTGATGCGTATGCAAAGGGAAGGCACAGGGGTTCCAATAAACTCAGTTAAAGGCTTTATGAGTGTGACACCAGATGTTTGTACAGGTATGATGCAATTTGAAGTTGTCAATTTCTGTAAAATTGTATAATTTTATATGTAAACACTATTTCTTACTTAAAGGTAATAAAACATTTAAGTCCCAAGTCGTGATAAGGTAGATGACAAAACAGTATTAGTTATCTCTGTGCCCTTTTGGTTGTCATTATTGCACATTGTGTAAACGCGGTGGGAAATATTCGGGGGACATCACCATTTCCCCATATTATTATTTATTATTATTATTATTATTATTATTATTATTGTTGTTGTTGTTGTTGTACTTTTGATCAAACAGGGAAGTAACTGTATCACCCGTAGGTAGGTTAAAGCTCATGTGGAAAGACAAAAACATCACCAAGTCAAATTGCAGATTAATGAAGGCTAAAGCCTCATGAAGCTTGTGAAATTTTAAGCTACATTAAACAAAGAACAGAATGCATAGTAGCTCCTTCAAACTGTTATTCTCCTGACGACTCTTGCGAGTTTGATATACTGCACATTCTTCAGGCACCTTCAGGAAAGATAAAAGGTCCACATTGGTTCCTTGGACCATATCACCAGGTAAACTGTGGTCGGTCGTTAAATAGGTGCGGTCTTTTGATGAGATCAACCGAAAAAAATATACAAACATACTTAACACACAAGACTAAGATATTGAAAACGTGACTGAATATGGTAGTTAGACTTTATTTATATGACTAGACTTTGTCATCGCTGTAGTATTCCTATCATATTGAAGATTAAAATAATGTATGTGTTGGCCCAGTAAAATTCAAAATGACAGATTGTAATTGCAGCATACGTACATACCAAGTTTTATCCTGCTATATATTGATATAACTGTGAAAAATGTTTTTATTAGCTCGTTTAGTGACTCACCTAGTTGTTGATTAACTCATTTATTAACTTGTTTCTTAACTACTTTATTTATATGTTTTGAACTCATATATTCATCTTTTGTGTTTGGTAAATTCGTATTTAACCTTTTTTGAAGTTTTTCTTTATTAACTGATTTAATGACTTGTATATAAACTCAGTTTTTAACTAATTATTAACTTGTTTACCAATTTCTTTATTAATTCTGCTGTCAACACAGTTGAATCTTAATTTTTTCCACATAGTTTGAAATTCATTTGCACAAGACACCTTATATGAAACTTTGGCGTCTGTTACCTTTTCAACCCTTTTGATGATTAACAATTCTCAATAACGTGTTTTAGGGTTTGAAATAGTTTGATGAAACGTTCTTTGATGTATTCTTTTACTCGGTATTGTCACCAGAAAAGAGAGAAATAGTAACAAATAACAACCCAATAACAACCAAATAACAACTTTGATATGCTAAATATACTGTAAAGTTTTCTGTTGAAAAATATATTTTTAAAGAATTGTTTACCATTGGTATAAACATTTTTATGCTATCCATTCGCAAGGGTGATCCGATTCCACGGAAAGCTGCTAATTTTCAAAGTAAGATTTCACCGTACCCATGGGGCATCATGGTATCCACTTGCAGATAGTCTACTTTTTGGTGTTTGTTGCATTGAAATAGGAGGGGGTATTGTGAATGAAAGAAACGAAACCAATATTGTATGAACATCAACAGGTAATAGATATGATTTGTTATACTGTCAAATTTATTCTGAATAGGTTCCGATGTTATTGGATGGCTTCTGAAAAACCTTGGCATTCAAGATCGAGGTTCGTATTATTTAGTCTTTGCCCATTCTTTTTTCATGGTTATTGCATGTTCAGAGCTAAGGTCAAACAGATTTAGCTTAAGGGGCTGTTGAAAATTATAGGAATGGGTCTTTTTCTATGCGCTATCAGGGGTCAAAATAAGTGTTGTTTGAGTCGCCTGTGATTTTTTAGATATTGGGCATCCAAAAAAGACAAGGTTTAAAAATCAAGGCTTCAAGTACCCAAAACGTTTAATTTTTGCACCGTAACATGCCCCAGAATTGTCGTTTATGACCTGTTTTGAAATGAAATTTAACACGAAATTCTCCTTTTGAGTTCTTTGCACCGTTTTTTTTTCAATTTCTTTTCGGTTTCACCTATTATCGGTTGTTATTTCGATACCTGGCTATACACTAGGACCTTTATTACAGTTAACTGTACTCACAAAAAAGGTGGTCAAAACAGGCTTGTTGAAAAATATTCCAGAAATTTTTGAAATGTGAAAAATTGATTTTACTAACATGGTGAAGCAGCAGATTTTGATAACAATAATCTTGCATTAAAACTGTTCTGTTAATTAGCTTGATTTGAAATTCGGCATCGTTACTGTATGTTAGATAAACCTGTTTTGATAAGTAAACTCTAAGCGATTTTGTTTACCTCCCAACCCCATTTAAGTATTCCTTAACAACCAATGTAGGTTCTCTGCTTGTATCAGTTTCAAGCGTTTGGGGGAGAGTATATAAAAGGGGGGGGTTATTTTCAAAGAGAATTTTTAGGGTGATACTAGTATTGCAAGATATAATGTGAATGCCACAACAGAACTTAGGGGTGAAGGTAATCAAAATCACCCATTACTTTTAATTGCTGAGAAACATTTGAGATGCTGGAATATAGTATGATGAGTAGTGAGTGCCCGCTTTATTTATTTATCAAACAAAAAGATCTCTTAGAAATACTTTACAATAATTTTTTCCTAAACAACATATCTTTGGATTAATAGACCTTCCTTAATGGTCACCCTGGCAAGTTCTTAAGTTGAATATCGTCATTGTTGAAGTGCTTGGTAAATATTTGTAATGTACTCACTTCACAACTGATTCAACCTCATCCCCTACTTAACGAACATAAACTAAAGAAAGAGTGCTACTTCCTATCAATACCTCTGTCCCAATGGAAAATAGTAAAACAGTCATCACCTTCTTCACTTTGTAAAACTGCTAAACGGGAACCAGATGAAGGTACCTAAAGGTACCTCCAAGGTTTGCTTTAATAAAGAGACCCTTGGCATAGGTAATGACAAATAATTTGTTTCTTTCACGTTACTCTAGTTCTCTTTTTTGCTGTGGGTTTAATTTTTAAAGATAATGTAATGTTACTTTTAATTTTATTTTATCACAGCATGAAAAGCTGTTTACTAGGCGAAACTTTTATTGACATTAGTAAGCCCAGTAGTGATTATTTGTTTGCTAATGGCTGGGAAGATAGGAAAAAACATTGTCTTGATTCCCAGGGGAAAATGTTATACACTCGAAGAAGAATTTTCTGCTTCATTGCTCCAAACATAATCAAATCCTTTTACGTCAACGCTATTGGTACAGAGGAATCGTACATAGTCATGCCATTTTTTATTCCCTTAAAAAAGAACATGCTTGTGAAGGCTGCGGAATTGCTGTAAAGCGTACTGTATAAACCGCACCAACTGGGACTAAATTGTAGATTTTGTGAGTACCTGGTCATTCTGAGTATTTTCCCCTCTAAGTGCATTGGTAAGGTGAGAGTGACAGGTCGTGCTCGCACTTTCAGCTCAGGATTCCTTTCCTGACATCATACATAATGCGTAATTTGTGTACAAAATATGGTGAGAATATTAGTTCGCTAAAATTAGTTACATTTTATTTGGCTTGGTATAAAAATCTTGAAGTTTAATTTAACAACTCCTGAAAAGAATTTCGTTGGCTTTGTTGCACAATTTTAAAAATTTGAAAAATGATCAAATTTTCTTTAAAGCAGGTACCTGAATGTTATTCCTTGTTTAGTTGTAGTTATTGAGAATGACGCGTATGTTGAGAGCAAATTCATTCAACTTAGAAATTTAGGATTTTTTATTTCTGTTTAGCTTATTTTTCTTCCTGATGTTTTAGATACAGGATATTAAATATAACCCATCACAAGCAGTTTGCTATTTTTATACTTTTTCAAGAGCAAATTGACTATCCTTGTTTTCATATACCGCCCCGGTTTTACAAGTTATTATTTTAGCCAGGCCTAGTTATTAGAAGAAGGAGGAGAAGGAGAAGGTGAAAGAGGTAGGGATAGAGAGAGAGAGAGAACGAGGGAGAGAGAGAGAGACAGATAGACAGACATATGGATGGATAGAGGGAACTGTTTTACATCATACTGAGTTGTAAAGCATTCCTGAAAAGCCAGGGAAAATAGGCGTCAGGACTCTTGCAAGTTAAGGGTTGAAGCTGAGCCAACTCATTTTATTTCAATGCATTTCCGAAATGGTACTTTGTTGGCACATTTAAAGTGGTGTATCCTTACATTGGACCACGTCTTTTGTGCACTGCTATTTTATGTCCAGTACGTAGGTTGTAGTATACAACTTTGTTTTTCCATTTTAGTAAATATTGACCAATGCTTTGACCCGCTTTCTTGTTATCAAATAACACCGACTAACTAATAAATGAGTATTTTTCTCTTTGATTAGTGGAAGCATTACATTTAGCAAATATATTAGCAGCTCATGGCTACATTTTCTTAGCGTCAGATAGCCAACTTATGGTTCGTGATGACAGCTCACACCATAGATTTCAGGTACATTTTGTTACTTGACATACTTTTTATCTTCTTGTTATTGTCTTTCCCAGTGGTACTTAAGCCTGAAATACACGATTTAAATAAATTGAACTGGTTGGTTGGGTTTAAAAGGCCGACACGACGGTCGTAAATTGTGCTTTCCCATTGAATACAATGATTACAAATAGATGACAAGTGTCAATTGCTTGCGTGATTTGAATTGATTATTTAGTATTTGTAGCAGCTGTTGGTAACAATTGTTAACTTCCTAACCTGTTCCCGCAAAGGCTGTATGATTTTACGTTCTACAACGAGATCAGTCGCCGAAGTTGTTAAGTATGAGATCAGCACCAGTGCTTTACATAGAGGATTGTAAGATTTTCACAGTAAGAATACTTCTGAGTTTTCCTTTTCTGCTGTAACACACTCGTTATTTACGCGAGAAATACATCAGAAAATGGATGTAACTTATTTATGTACATACGTAAGCACAATTGGCTTTATTTTAATTATTCTGACCCATCTTATGCCCCTTGTATGCACAATTTACGTAAATTGGTAGATTTGCTCCTCCNCAAAGGCTGTATGATTTTACGTTCTACAACGGGGTCAGTCGCCGAAGTTGTTAAGTATGAGATCAGCACCAGTGCTTTACATAGAGGATTGTAAGATTTTCACAGTAAGAATACTTCTGAGTTTTCCTTTTCTGCTGTAACACACTCGTTATTTACGCGAGAAATACATCAGAAAATGGATGTAACTTATTTATGTACATACGTAAGCATAATTGGCTTTATTTTAATTATTCTGACCCATCTTATGCCCCTTGTATGCACAATTTACGTAAATTGGTAGATTTGCTCCTCAGCCATAAAGTTGCCGGTCTGAACCTTGCCATGCCCAGTGAATCCCGTCGCTTAATATGTTTTTCTTTTTGAGTAGCGGACTGTTATGTTTCCGAATGTTTTCAGAGATTCGGTAGCGTATAGAATGGTAAATGAAATTAATAGTAGGTATGAAAAGTTTAACATTTTACCAAATTAACCAGAAATGGCACTTTATTTCATATCTAAACTTGTCAGCTGATTCAGTATGGTACTTAGTTGCTATGTAGCTGGAATCAGCATACTGTTGTTAATAAACCTGGACGGAAACTTGGTATAGGTCGGCGAAATAAATGGTAGTTTGGTATTAAACGTCTTTATTCTGATAAAGATTCTGATATTTAATGGGCCCAACCTCACACAAATCTTGAAGCCCCCTGACCAATTTTTTTTTCTTTTGCTTTAAACCTAGGGTTGTGTCAAAGTTTGGCGTTTTCAAACCCTCATTTGGCACTCAAACATCAAAATTTGATGAAATTGTAGTTGAAGCCCTGTTGCTTTTGTTATCTGAAAACCAGTTTTACCATTATTCTTCCTTTGTTTAGACCCCGTTTTTCTGGCCCACAGGAAACCAAGAGTCAAATAGTATGGAATATGGTAGGTGATGTTTAAATTGATCTGTGCGGACAAAAAGTGCACAAAATCTAAAACCCCAAATCATCAAGTAATTTCTTATTTGCTGTAACCTTTAGCCATCGACAGTTAAATACAACGCGAAGTGATTATTTATTTTTAACTTTTTTGCTTGTTATGGTTTTTAAAGAAAATCCGCAGTCAGTAGAGTTCGTTGACATGTTGTGGCTAGGAGACACTGGTTAACGAGACCTTTTTCGGCTAGAAAAGCTATGCCTTTCCTAAACATTAAAATATTGTGCATTTGTAATGAATGCTCAAGTTAAATTAACACCACGGGGGAGGTTATTTTATCATAAAAATATACACAATCATTCTCTGTGCAATTTCTATATATTATGCAATTTATATTATCACCTTCAATACACCGTTTTTTGTAATTTTGTTAGTATCTGCAACCAATCACAAGCTCTTTTGTTGGATAATTGTTGTAATTAGTAAAATTGTCACGCGAAGGCCTCCAACACCGGCAAAAATTAAATCAGTTAACGCGGTTTCTTTGTAAAAAAATACCGTTGATTATGTAGTAGGATGAATAGTCTTAAAACTTCATTTTATTTTTTGACAATTGTGCTGATCAAATGCAGCTCAAATTTTTAAAATTGCGTTTGTATTACCTTAAAATAACTTTTTATTGTAACAAAATAAAGGTAGTTTAACACTTTTTCTACTTGAACAAGTTGCTTATTGGATTTCTTTTCATTTTGTACTGAAAAAAGCAGATCAAGTAATTTTTTTCGTCCAAAAAAGGGTGGCAATGCTTTCATTGTGACAAAAAAATCGCCAAAGGTATTTTAGACAGCTAAGTTATAAACAAATAAGGTGTGCCATGATTGACCGAATGCTTGCGAAGATGGCTATGATAATAGAAGATGTCATCGATGTTGACAATGGTGATCAACATTACTGAGATAGTGATGGTGGTGGTGGTACCAGTGGTGGTACCAGTGGTAGCGGTTCTTCTTGTTGGTGTCCAGTATAATGACCAATACATTAAGGGCACAAAAGCATAAGCTGACAAAACATAGCGAGAGTTTGAAATTATCTTTGTTAATAAATATTTAATGCTTGGTGTAAAAGCCCGAATACGATACTTCGATTTCTCGTTTCACCTTCAGACAGTACTGTTTTTTAATACAAAAGCACCCATTTCAAGATCTTTTTTCCAATTTTTTTCTTGTCATATGTCGAGACATTCAGGGTACTGAACTAACAATTTCCGCTAGATGGCGCTAAATTAAGGTATAATTTACTTCAAAGGTATTGGTGGATGGTAAAAATTAAAAGTCTATTTTTCCCCAAGGAACAAGTAAATGGTAAAAAAGTCAATTTTGTTCCAAAAGTATTTCTAAATAATGAAATTTAAGGTCAAATTTATGTCAAAGGTACAGGTAAATGGTAAAATTTAAAAATTTTAAATGGTAAAAAATTTGTATAAACCGCCATGCGGTTCTGATTTTTTTGATGCAGGGAGAAGGTCCAAAGCCCTGCCTGATATTAGTGCACATTTCTTGAATGCGTTTTGTAATTGACACTAAATGTGCATTAACATTAGTGGAAGTGGGATTATACAAATATTTTTCTAACTATTTTTGCTAGCTCGCTTGAACACGTTCCACACCTTCAGTGTGGACGTCTATTTCCTGGTGTAGTTTAACTGTCGGAAACGCCGTTGTTAGAGGCAGTAATTAGTCTTTTTGGAAACTAAAAAATTTAATGTAAATGTTTTAAATAAACAAGCCGTGATGCAATGGGACAAAGCAAGCGTTTTTAAATATCAAAACGAAAAATATAGAGACCTTTTGCTTATTTTTTTTATAGAATGGAGCACCCATCAAATTCGAAATCCTTACGGGGGCACCTATTCAATCAAAGCGCTTCTTCGAGAAAGTCTTCCTGATTAATGATCATGCGAAGTGCGTATTATTATAATTGCAGTTACACAGTTAGAATGTTTAATTTGATTTCTGCTTCAGCTGCTGTGCAAACTCATTTTGTGATCTTTCTCCTAGCTTTTTGGTCCTGTGCTGTCAATCTTATCTTTTCAAAACCTTTCTTCTTCCTCAGATTTGGTATTAGAAAGACTCATTAAAATCGCTACTGAAATTACTTTTATTTTGGTCAATAGCAATTTCGCTGGCTCTCGACTAGACTAAATCTAACCCATTAGAAAGAACAAACTTCTCGATTTTTTGAGAGTTTGTAACTAGAAAGATTAATGATAAAGATAAAATCACCCATTTTAGTATTCCTTTAAAAGACATAACAAAGAAGTTTTTGCAGAATTTAGGATTTTATATGCAAGATTTTTAATACACACACGAAATTGGGACAGTATTAAAGACCTCTTAAGGCAAGACTCGCTGATCTTGCCCACTCTTTTGTGGCACCTCCGAGGATTTAAAAGATCTTTATATGCATGTTGAACGTTTTAAAGCGATCCAAAATTTACGACGTAACTCAGACATTGTTATAAGCAGGCCTGATAAAGAAACTAGTGTGGTCAATAAACAAAGCGAATTACGTAAGCAAAATGAACGACACCATTGGTGATGAAACCAAATTTTAATGGCTTGGCCTTGTCGACGGAAGTGACGACATTACCCGAAACGAACGCAAAATTAATTGTGAAAAAGAAAACAAACTCCCACCAGACCATCTACGAGAAAATTACACCATCAAAATCCAAGCGCCCTAGAATGTGTAGCCTACCCAAAATTCAAAAGGATTTTATCAACGATTACCACTTCCCAATACCCGTTGGCTAAATAGCTTGCGAATAACCTTAAACCAGTGCCAGATGAATATTGTAGTTTCTATGTAAAGGACTCCACATTTGCTAGCAGAATTAAAAAATGCACTGTAGATGCAGCAAATTCTGTGCTTTGTTCTTTTGATATTAAAAGTCTGTTTACCAACGTACTGTTAGACGAGGTCTTAAGGTCACCACTTTTTCCAAAGGATGTTTTTGTAGAGCTATATTGTAGAAAAATTTTGCAGCAAAATCAATTGAATTTAACTTTGAACGTATTATGTACCAGCAAGTTGATCCTAACGATGTTTTAGAGAACGCAAGTCGGTACAAATTATCTGGTTTCGAAAGCCCTAATAAACAGGGTCTTCCAAAGTGCCCTATATACATCAAATTACCAGGGCAGTTTCTGATTGTTATTGTGCTGTTGCATCTTAAGTTATTTGATATTCGTGAAAAATTCGTAACGCGTCTAAAAAGGGTGTTTTGTTTGAGAGTTTAAGTGCCGGTATGATGCCAGGTATGTAGACCGTACACCCTTAAGGTAGATAGATGGAATAAAACAGCACGTGCTTACTGTTTTTAGAGAAAAATCCCGTTTTTGTCGAATTCAACCAATAAAACAATTGAAGGGTCATCTTTCTTATTCTGGCACCCCTTGGCCACCGAGTGCCAGCAAAATAGCTCACGACCAAAATAAAAGTTACTTCAGTATGGAGTTTTTTAGTCTGTACCACTAATAGTTTAATTGAAAGTCTCCTTTCATTAATTTCCCGCTGGTTATATTTTTGTTTA
>RDPX01000006.1:5094379-5147593 GCA_003991215.1 Morbakka virulenta | reverse complement strand
AGAGAGAGAGAGAGAGAGAGAGAGAGAGAGAGAGAGAGAGAGAGAGACAGAGACAGAGACACAGAGACACACACACAGACAGAGACGGATAGACCGACAGACAGACAGAGGTTCTTTACACTTGTTTAAATAAAGTTATTTTAAGGTGGACATAAGAAGCCTTACATGCAATGGGGTGCGGAAGGATTTCTGGGTTTGAACTTGAAGAACCTTATTATCAGGAGACTGACAGACAGACACAGAGAGAGAGACAGAGAGACAGAGAGAGAGAGAGAGAGAGAGAGAGAGAGAGAGAGAGAGAGACACACACACACACAGACAGACAGACACGACACACAGAGAGACAGAGAGAGATGGATGGATATATCGATCGATCGATCAATTGGTAGGTGAATGGTGATACCCTAAAAATGATCTTGGGAAGAAGCCTAAAATTGTCTTGGCAAGGACATAAAGGCATCGAGACTCCGCTTTTTGATATGTGATCGTAGGGTACATTTAATCCCACAATACGATAGAAGAAATCAGACAATGCTGTGGATTTGACTTGACTTTGCGTGATACATAATTATTAGTACCAGATCGCTTGTTTCTGAGGAATAGATATGAAATTTCATTTCAGACCTCAGTTGATGGCTTTGTTTAAAAGTACCGACATTTTCCACATTATAAACAAAAAAATAGCAAGACTTTAATAAAAATTATTACTCAGCAACCAATTAGGGTGCTTATTTTCCTAGCATTAGCAGATCTCTGTCATAAAATATCACTTCATATTTGCTTATACAATTGAGTTAGTACCTACGACATAGAATCAACTGTCGAGACTCACCTTAGTACACTTGCAACAAATAAATTTACATAAAGAAAGTAACTTTGGGATTGCAATCTGAAGAGAAGCTTACCATCCGCACTTACTCGCCGTTGTTTAGACCTGACCACTTGTTAGGGTGTGCATGTCCTAATTTTTAACAGACAACAAAGTACAATTTGTTACTTGTCAAAAGGTTAATAACCACCTCTCATCCCCCACCCAGCAAATGGACAAATACTCCTCGTCACCACTGTTCGATTAGAATAGTTAACAAGAGCTGATATATGATAGTGCTGTAGTGATTTTTAAGGAGTCTTGGCGTGATAGAACATGTTAATTGCAATACGTGTATCTTTTTAACAACCTTTCCTCATTTTTTCTGGGTACTAAAATTTAATTTATTTTTATATAGCCTTTTCCTCACATTTTTAGTTCTGACAATGCCCTTTCGGAGGCCTACCAATGGCTTTTTTCCAATATTCTTTTCTCCCGCACGGTTAATTGTACCTGGATCGTCTTGGTTACAATACCACAGCACTAACCACTAAGTCACCCCTCCTCGTAAGAAAGTATCAACGTACTATAGATGCAAGAGCTTTGTCATGTCATGAGATGTACGCTTTTTCTGAGCTACGTTTCGAGAGCCTGACGATGGGAGAAGTATCTCTCGAAACGTAGCCCAGAAAAAGCTTACGACTCATGACATGATAAAGCTCTTACATATGTGGCTTCCTCCGAGCCCACAAAGTTCAGAATTTTCAAGATCAAAGCACTATTGTTCAAATTCCACACAACCCCACGTTCCTCCAAATTCATATAGTTAACCGTTTTCTGTCACTTCTCATTGCTAATGGTTTAAGATGAGAAGAAAGTACAGTTTTATAATTAAGCTGTTGACAACATTGGGTTTTTCGTTTAAATAGTTTGAATTTCGGCAATTAATGATACCTGACACGAAATATCCCCGCTCAGAAATTTGTACGAAACTAGTTATATTCCAATTTTTGAATTAAGTTTAAAATACGTTTGATGGTTAATAAGCCGTTGCTTGGTAATCAAGGTGTTTCAGATTCGGTTTCCCGAAAGAGGATTTTACAACCTCGATTAATTTCAGGGCATTTGGCCTAGAAATTCATCGGTTTTTTTACGTTTTTCTTCTTATTATTATTGTTCAGTCTTTACACAGGATGTATATTTCAATATTAGATACATTGTTATTAACATGTGTCTCTTTGTACAAAATTGATTCTTTAGCGAGGTGGCTGATCGTTAAGAACTTGTTTTCCTTGTCTTTCTTTCTTCCTTCTTTCCTTTCTTCTTTCCTTTTTCTTCCGTCTTTGCTCTTTCTTCCTTTTTCCTTCTTTCTTCCTTCCTTACTTCTTCCTTTCTTCTTTTTTCCTTCTTTCCTTCTTTCTTACTTCTTTCTTCCTTCCTTCCTTCTTTCTTCCTTCTTTCTTTCTCTATTTGTACTTTTACTACAACAGCAACAATTACTACAACAGCAACAATTACTACTTCTACTACTACTACTACTACTACTACTACTACTACTACTACTACTACTACTACTACTACTACTACTACNAAATTGATTCTTTAGCGAGGTGGCTGATCGTTAAGAACTTGTTTTCCTTGTCTTTCTTTCTTCCTTCTTTCCTTTCTTCTTTCCTTTTTCTTCCGTCTTTGCTCTTTCTTCCTTTTTCCTTCTTTCTTCCTTCCTTACTTCTTCCTTTCTTCTTTTTTCCTTCTTTCCTTCTTTCTTACTTCTTTCTTCCTTCCTTCCTTCTTTCTTCCTTCTTTCTTTCTCTATTTGTACTTTTACTACAACAGCAACAATTACTACAACAGCAACAATTACTACTTCTACTACTACTACTACTACTACTACTACTACTACTACTACTACTACTACTACTACTACTACTACTACTACTACTACTACTACTACTACTACTACTGCTACTACTACTACATACCACCACCACTACCACTACTACTGCTACTGCTATTGCTACTACTTATTGTTGTTCTTCCATTTCTTGGGGTCAGACCAGATTAAAAGGGTTGTTATTGGTGGGAAGCAGACAGGCTTTTAAGATTGTACGGAGACTCGGTTTGTGTGACTAACACGGTCTAGTGGTTAGGGCTCCGGGCTTTTAGCTAGGGGGCCAAGTCTGGTTTCCTGATGTAGAAACTAAATCCCATTTTTGCAAAGAAATGTAGAGATTTCATATTCTCACCATTGCAAAATTCATATTTCAAACTTCTACTTATGTAAAAGCCATTTACTATCACAGAGCGAGCTGAACGCAGCTATTTTTTATTTCATACTGGTTTTAAGTTCACCAATCTGAACAGGCAACATGATATGGAATTGTAATTATTGGTCATCTGTTGTCTTTTTTAGCCGTTTATCTATGCAAACGAGTATTATCCAATAAAGGAAGATTACAACTCGATGAATACGAGCTGGTAGGTTAATATGACTTGACTAATATTTGTTTACAAATTTTCGTTTCCTAACTGAAAATTTTAATCTTAGATCAACAGTAGGATATTTATTTTTTCCTGGCAGTGAACGGCTATGTACACTCAAAAGAGATATGTAATAAACGATATCAAATGGCAACAACGTTACAAATAATAGTTTTAACGACGCAGAACCAAATGTCTGTCAGATTCTAAAATCAGCTGGCGGTTTTTGTAACGGGTTTTTCAAAACAGTAAAAAGAGAAAACTTATCAAAACACCTGTACCCCACAAAAAATAACCTGTTTAATCTTAGCACTTTCTGTTGTTCGTTTAAATTTATAGGTATGAATGTGCTCTTTTACGAAAGTGTCCATAATACTGTTGACAATAAGTTGCATGATGAGGCGTAACTCAGATATAAGACAAACTTTTGCTACGCGAACAGCAGCTAAATGTTTTTGTAAGGCTAAATGACTAAGGGAAAGTATTGTTACATCTTATCGGATAAAGTGGTTCGTGTTTTTGCCCTTTTTTCTGGCTGTTGGTGGCATGAAAATGCACATCTTGTCCCCTGGGATCTGAATTTTTTAAATAGGCATGAACGTACATAGTAGACTTCTGTCACAGAGAAAGAGTACTACGATTTCAATGGGTAAGAAAATGTCGGTGTATAAAACCTGAAAACGTATAGGTACGAAGTTTTCAATGTCTAAATGAAAAACAAATAAAGTATTACAGTTGCAGAGAAATCAGTAGTTGCTTATTAGTTTCTAATGTTTTTCGTACCG
This sequence comes from Morbakka virulenta, assembly GCA_003991215.1. Taxonomy (NCBI): domain Eukaryota; kingdom Metazoa; phylum Cnidaria; class Cubozoa; order Carybdeida; family Carukiidae; genus Morbakka; species Morbakka virulenta. The sequence goes on along the minus strand of RDPX01000006.1, from coordinate 5,143,519 downwards.
TACGGGATGTCCAAGTTTGTTTGAATTAGCCGCAAGAAGTACGTGAAACAGCAAAATAGTTCGCACTTAAAATGATGATTATTAAATCCTGAATTCGTTATCCTATCTTGCTGACACATTGAGTGTAGATGGTGGTATGGCGGCAAGCTCTGTGGTACGAGTTAGATCTTGATGGAAGAGACAAAAAGAGCTGCTGTCGCTTTTGCCTTTCCAGTTGCTTCCATTTAAGATAAAAGAGAAGATTTATATGCATTGTGTTAGACGTAAGCGTACACAGATACAGATGGTTTTATGCATGTGTACATAAGTCCTAAGAATAGAATCCTTTTAAAGAAATGAAAAAACATTGCAGATTTAAAGTATATCAGTTATAACTGAATCAGTAACTTCAAAAGTGATGACGTGGAAAGTGCCAAAAGACAATCAAAGACCATGTGAGACATAAATGCTAACTTGATATTTAAAACACGTTTTCGAACGTCACTGTAAATTATGATTTTTTTTTTTGCTAGTGCAACTTAAGCGTGGTTGGGCACTCTCCACATATTGATAGTTTTTACATATATTTTGCATATATAGATACAGGGTCGAACTGGTTTACCTGGAGAATATGTTCAAATCAGGGTTGCCATATTGGCATTTTTCAGGCCAAATTTCTCGATTCTGGCCTTTTTAACACAAAGATTGATTGGAAAATTCAAATTTGGCCTACTTAAATTTGGCCTTTTTGCCCTTTTTCAGCAGAAACCTTGAGGATACATTTTTGTTTTGTTTGCGTCAAAATAAGAAACTAATTTTAAATTGAAATAAAATACTACACACTTCACTCTGAACTGAAGTTCAATATTAAAATCATCCATTCCAAAAAATAGTTCTTTGAAGGAAAAGTGTTGACAGGTTCTTATTTTTTCCGTTTATTCAGCTGTTTTAATAATTCTGTCAGGTTTTGCTAACAATTGTGGTTTTGTTTTGTTTGCCATTTCCGGTTTTCGGTTTGCTTTCCCATTTTGTATTTCAGTCTCACAACAGTGTAAGTTATGCCCAATTATTTTAGTCATGAGTTTGAGCAAGGAAAGCAAAGGGAATAAATGGAAGGGATATGATAATGCAAAAAAATTTAAACCTGAATGGGCGAAGAGACATCATTGGGTTAAAAGGGATGTAGATGGTTCAGATAATGCACAAAGTTAATATCAACCCCAAACTGTACAGTCTTTAGCAGCATGAAGATTCAGCGATGCACTAGAACGTGACTTGTTCAGGCTCATTAAACAGAAAAATTACCCTGGTTTCAAGAAAGGAAAACGAGATCTTGAAAAAAATCGGGCTGCAGTTTGAAGCCTCAGTAACATGCCACTGTGCTATCCAGTCTGTAGACCATATTGGAGAAATTATTGTCCAGCATAGTAAAGGTAGCCAATTAGAAGAGATGAAACTCCATCGAATCAAATGCAGCAGGCTCATAAAGAACGTTATATCTGTAGTAGTACACGAAGAATTGTGCCAAGATATCGCTGGAAAGAAATTTTGTGTCATTTTTGACGAGTCAAGCGACATTTCCTGCAAAAATTATCTATGCATAGCTGTTCGCTTTTCAGCGAGAAAGAAGAGCGTATCAAAACAACATTCCTTGAGCTAATTCCAATCCCTTCAGCAACAGGTGAAGATATTTTCAGCACATTGAAATCCAGTTTTAAAAAATGCCGGATTAAAATTAGAAGACTGCATTGGATTTGGGTGTGATGGTGCGTCTGCAATGGTGGGACAAAACAATTTTGTATGGTCTAGAATTTGGTATGCTTCTCCAAATTGTGTTTTGATGTGGTGTATCCGCCACTCGCTGGCGTTGTGCATCAAATACTTATTTCAGAAGCTCCTTTCTCACCTAGGATTTCTTTTAAGTGAAATACCGAGATGGTTTTCAAACAGTGCTCTTCGAGGTGATTCATGCAAATCACTCTTTAAAACAATCAACGGAGATGACGAGAGTGTACGTTTCAGTAGTGCTTTCCAGAACGTGTCAACGACCCTGTGACTTGTCCGTGGTAAACTGATTTACAGCATATTGCTGAGTTGGGAAGACCCCAAGACATATTTTTAGATTGCAGAGCTTGAAATAGATTCTTCTGCTCGATACAAAGCAAGACTGATTGGCAAGATGTTGAAAGATGACATAAACAAACTTTACTTACATTTTGTTTCACCGATTGTCAATGAATTCGAAAGAGTTCATGCCTTTTACGAAGCAATGCAGATCCAAATGGCATGTCCAAGGAGTTGAATCTGTTTCTTAAGTTTGAGAAGCCGTTTATTTTTAGCGAATGGCTCTAATATCCCCATTGAAAGGGTTGATTTTGGTGCCAAATACATTTATGAATGAGATCATTTGATCCACTCTTCCAACAACAACTCAATTGTTGTTCAAAAGGTAAACGAGATGGTCAGCCGCTGTCTCCAGATGCTGTTAAAAGCAGAACATCAAGTCAGCAAACGATTGCCTTGTTCTGAAGATATGTTCCTCTCTTTATCGTTTTTGCATTCATCTCGTGTTTAGAGTTAAATTGATTTTGCTCCACTAGCACAGCTTCTAATGCAGCACCTTATTCACGGTGAAAATATGTCAAAGATTGACGAGCAATACGGGAAGATGAAGTTTGTGGACTTGGCCTCACAGATAGTTTTTAAAGATCGGATTCCTAAAAATGCTGAAAAGTTCTGGTAATCAGTCCTTTCGTACAAAAACATACTTGCAGAAAAGCCATTTTAGAAGCTGGCAAAATGTGATCTTTCATGCATGACTACTCCAACCAGTAACGCTGTGGTAGAAAGAATTTTTTCTTATGTGACAGCCATCAAAACGAAACCAAGAAACCAGATGTCCTTAGCCATGGAAGAAGCAATTGTTCGTTTCCGGATGGAGTTACAGCTCCAGGGAAAGTGTTGCAAGGACTTTCTGATGTCACCGAAAGTGGAACAACTGTTTAACTCAAGCATGTATGGCAAGCAGCCAGGTAATCATGACAAAAGCGTTGAAGAACTCAATTTTATTGTTATTTAAAGACAAAAATATTTATCTTTTCACAGCACACGTCACAGTGACAGAATGTGTATATTTTATTTAATTGTTTTGTTGCTTTGGTTGGTGGTATAGGAAATAAAAAATTCTGTTCGTGTTTCCTTCGAAGGCACGTGATGAGTGTCATTTTCTGCGCCTGCACAGGACGTAACAATGCGCATGCGCAATGCTCTATTTGAGGCACTTTTTAGTTTGTTTTTATTGGCGCATTTTGGCCTGCTTTTGTCACCTGTTTGGCCTTCTTTTGTAAATCCCATCTGGCAACCCTGGTTCATATTTATTTTTTATATAAACATTTTTAAAGAAGTTAAGATAACATCCATTTGTATTCTTGACTGGGGTTGGGTTTTTTGACTTATTTAACTCATATTTAATTCTGCAGGAACACTTCACTAGATTACGAAATCTCCTTTGGAAAAAATGGGAGCTAGTCTATACGCAAGCGGAGGGCAGATACCAGTAAGTACACAAGAATGGTTTCTCTTGGAAGATGGTGCATATTCTTGCTTTCTACAGTGGTCAGCCTTAGTTGGGTTTTTTATCACCTGCAAATAGAAAAGGTATACTTGTTACGTATAAACAAGGCGTGCTTCTCGTATTCCTGGATTTATTTGCAGAAATAGGGGAAAGTCACGAAGGTTTTGTGTAGATGATGAAGTAGTTTTTATGGCTGATGCCGCATTTATAATTGCTTCTGCACCGATTTTTGAATTCGATACCTCGGTACCACTTGTTTTTTATTTATTTATACACGATACCTCTTTGGTGTATAACTCCTGTACCCCAGTTCCGCACTTAGTGACCACAAATTCTCCAGTATGGTCAGGAAGACCCAACTTTTACTTTACCGGTGGAAATCGTTTTAAATACAGTAATTTTTTTTTCCTGAGGCGAGACCTTAAAGTTGGGATTGTTAATGTTTAGGTTTTCCGAGTTATGAGGAAAGAGCATATTTGCCCATAATTACATAAGAATCCTCTCAATCTCATATTTTGCCTCATTTTCTATCAAAACCCCTATATGTTAGGACATATTTGGGACAAAAAACATATTTACCCCTTTTCCCTGCCGTTTCACATACTTGAAACGTGACTGGCCTAGCAAGAACACTTGTGTTTCCATTAACACAACATTGAGAAATAATAGGACCTGCTGACGTCATGGAAGTTGTGTCTATTATTCCAGTCTAAATTGTTACTTTTGCAAACATTATTGTGTTGGTTAGTGCAAGCTATACATCTTGCAGTATTTTTTTAATATCGCCACATAGAATTCAGAATTCAGAAACAGATTGCAATTTAGAAATTGGTATAAAGATAAAAAAAAGATAAAACACCAAAATATGCAAAATTAAGTAGGTAGTGCAAGGTATTAAAATGCATTACTACGAATTGTAAGGTGTTATTTTGCACTGGCTGTATCACGTAAATTGGAGTAAGCGACAGAGGACAAATGCTGCAACACACGAAGAGTCGGAGCACAAATCTATGCAATCTTCGTCCCCAAGAGATATTTTAAATTACCCATTCTTACGTTTTGCAAACGTAAGAATGAGGAATTTAGTAGAAAAGAACGCCCGCCGAGCCTGCTTTGAGAAAAAGCAACTCAAGAAAATATTTGAAGAAAAAGTGGCGATTATCAAAACTGCATTAAAATACAAACCTGCTTGGTGTAGCATAGATGGAACTAAGGACCGTCAGGGTCAATATGTTTGCATCTGTATCGTAGGACTTACTGACGATGCTCGAATGTCTTCCTTTGTAAATTGTGGCATTTTGGAGAGAGCGGATGGTCCTACAGCAGCAAGTTTTCTTTTGAATTCGAAAGATAGATTTATTGATCAATGTACTTTCTGTAATAACAGATGGAGCTGCTATTTTGAAAAAGGCTTTTTAGGCTGTTGCTATTTTATGCCAAACAGCTATCCGTATCTGCTGTTTAGCGGGTAATATGAACCATGCTTGTGAGGGTGTGTGTTTTAAGTATCCAGATATTAATAATGCTATTTTGTTGGGAGAGAAAAGCTTTCAAGAAAGCACTCCAGAGAAGGAATAGGTTATATGCTGGAAGAATATTCCTCTGCAGAACATGAATTTCTGCAGTGGAATATTATACGCAAAACTTGGAAAAACTTGAAACACTTGTCAAAACCTTAGAAATCGCGACGCTTAGTCTTTTGGTAACTTTAAAAAAGCGATGAAAGTTTCGGATATTAAAGTGCGGTTCGCGACAATATTCAACAGATTTGTACCTCTTGTCGCATTTTTCCATTCTGTGGAAAGCAACAAAGAAACTGCGTCAAATGCTTGAGAAAAGAAGATAAGTAAAAGAACATTTTGAAGGAAGTATTGGCGAAAAACGTACAGTAGTGCTCAGCAAGAAATTACAATTGTAGAAGATTGTTGATCTGTGCACCCAGCAGTATTCAGCAACAGAAACTACATTGTGCCCCAAATGTTCATTAACAGCAGTGTGTGCGGAAAAAAAGTTTTTTCACGTGTAAGCTGCTGCTCAGTGGTAGACCGACATATTTTTCAATGTAAAGCTTAAGAATGCACATAATGTTGCAATACAACAATTAAAAACTATTTCGTCGACGAGTTTTTGTTATAGATATTATTAAAGCTTTCCTAAAAACATTTGCATTTGTTATACAAATTTCTAAGTGTAAAGGTTTCAGCGTATTGTCGTCGAATTTTGAATTCAATGAACTGTATTTTTGAAATGCAAATCGTTTACGTTCTCAAGTTAACTGCTCTAGTTGCCCTATTAGCAAATGTGTATATGTTTAGTATTGCGTTTTCTTTCAACATATATCTTTAAAAACGCCATATTTAGGCCAAAGGTATTCCATAAAATTCCGCTCTTTAGTTATGAATTGATGGAACCCCTGCTATTGTCACACGTCACATACCACACGATATTCCACCTGCCAACGAGATACTAAGCTTTAGAAACCGCATGGTTTTGAATGTTGCTACAATTATCAGTTTGGAAATGAATTGACACAGCAATTGTTCAGTCTGACTTGTTCCTTGAGACTAGCTGAAAGGTAGCTTCCACAAGTGAGGCTTGATCTATATTTTACGATAATTTAGGTAGACAATCTAATTGGTTGAATAGTTAGCTTAATTATTTGAGAACTGCAGTGATCGTTTTAAATCATGGAACTATGGATGACCGGCTATTTAGTGATTAATTTTTCATTATTATTACGAGCAGTAATATTAACTGAGGCTTACACAACTGAACGATGAATCAGGAGGAAATTGGTCTGGTTTTAGTAGATATGATTATATTTTTGGCCCCCTAACGTTGGCAAACATAGCTTCTATTTGCGTATTAAAAGGGTTTACTCTTCTTATTCCTATTTTTTGACACAGTTAAGGCTGTTTTCTTGCTAATATTAATAAGCACTGACCTCACTTATTACTTTATGCATGTCACAATTCCTAACAAGAAGCAATTTGATATTTAACATCTGAAATTCAGCCTAGAGAGGTTCTAATAGAAGATTGCTAATAGATCAACATATTTTGCTAAGAGATACTCCTCGTAAAAAAATGTCCGGTTTAATTTCACTACCTCATCAATTAGCAGACACTTGTTTTTAATATACGGATTTGTAGTGTGTAAAACGTATTTTGGCGCTGTGTTTTTACTATTATTATTTCTATCTTTATAGAGGATGATACATTTCAGTTGTTTACAATAAAAGTATAATAAACACTGCTGTCAACATGTGTACTCTTATGAGAGAGAAAAAGTATATAAAATTAAAAACTAAAATTATGGGTTGTTGAAAAATCTCATCGTTAAAAAAATGCTATTGGAAAAATGCTNAGTTAAGGCTATTTTCTTGCTAATATTAATAAGCACTGACCTCACTTATTACTTTATGCATGTCACAATTCCTAACAAGAAGCAATTTGATATTTAACATCTGAAATTCAGCCTAGAGAGGTTCTAATAGAAGATTGCTAATAGATCAACATATTTTGCTAAGAGATACTCCTCGTAAAAAAATGTCCGGTTTAATTTCACTACCTAATCAATTAGCAGAAACTTGTTTTTAATATACGGATTTGTAGTGTGTAAAACGTATTTTGGCGCTGTGTTTTTACTATTATTATTTCTATCTTTATAGAGGATGATACATTTCAGTTGTTTACAATAAAAGTATAATAAACACTGCTGTCAACATGTGTACTCTTATGAGAGAGAAAAAGTATATAAAATTAAAAACTAAAATTATGGGTTGTTGAAAAATCTCATCGTTAAAAAAATGCTATTGGAAAAATGCTCTCTGAAAGAACTTTCCTTTATTCACCTTTTAAGAAAAGAAAAAAAAAACCGGCATGAAAATTCCCCTATTAAATAAACCCATTAAAAACCTCCCCACAATGCAAATATCCCACATGTATATATCTCCATTGTGTAAAATGCTTTTGGTGTGAAAATGCAACCTATGGAAAATTGTCACCCATGGAAAAATCTTATATGTGGAAAAATACATTAGTCAAAAGTAATCACTGACAAGACATACATACCGTTTAGGTGCTTAGCCATTACCAGTAAAACGTTTTTGCACTGGCTAGACAACATTATTTGAAGAACTAGTAAAAATATATAAAAAAGGACATTTTTACAAAGAGACATTTAGCTTCGCTAGTGAACTTTAAATTTGCAATCATCTTAGCGTGGTATTGGTTTTCTATTAGAACCTCATCATGTTCTTAGAAGTACTACGCCATTTTTGGTTCTAATTTTAAACTGGCGGAGTTGCGTTTTTACATGTTTTTATAGCTTAAGTTGAGAAGGGGGTGAAAATAAAAAAGAGGGGCGATAATGGAGAAAAAAAGTCCGGTGAAAAGGCCCGAGGTCAAACTTATATTTTTGCCCATGCCTTAGTCGCCACGCCAAGTTGATTAAATAAAACGTGTCACAGGATGCTATCGCGTATGTGAAGGGAGAAGTTGGATCTATTAATAAAACGACTGTTTATAATATTACAATTTTTTTAGAATAACTTAATGAGTGCAATTATAAGTCTGCTTATCTCTCTGTGTCTTCAGTTACAAAATAGTTCAATTTCTAGTGCTTATGACTTGCTGTCAGTCTTCTTTCTCTGGCTGTATTTGTGTTGTCATCTTCTAAATACTGTTTTTGCCCTGTGTTACTAAATATGCTATACTCTTTACTACTACGTCGCAATCCCATGATGCTTCGTGGCCTCTGTAGTGGAAATAGTCAACCAACATATTATTGTTTGTATGCAGAGACGATGCGAGGGAAAAATGCTCCCCTTTTTATCTCTACCCGACCCAGTATTTTGAAAATGTTTAAAACATATTTTTTGTAGCAAAGTCGTAAAATTTGATTTCCTGCACCCCAGCAATATGGCCCAAGCCTTAACATTAGTACCTTAATAATGCAATCCACTTGAAGTATTTCCATAATTGTAAATCCGCTGGGGTGAATGCAGACGCATTTTAGTATGGAATCTCTTGTATTCTAGAGTCGACAAAGAAAAGAACAAATTAGAGCGACGCGTACTTGAAAGTCAAGAAAGAGCATTTTGGAATTTGCATAGACCCCCAGTAAGTAAAGAGTTTTCAACCTCAGGTTTAAACCTGTTTAGTAATATTACGTTTATCGGTAAAAAACATCATAAAATTATTTCTGTAGGAATTGTTTTTCTGTAAACGAAAGTAGGAAATAGAAGAACGAGACAGCAAAAATTCGTAACCAGTAAGGAGGACTTGGAGACCAAAGTCGTTAACGATTTCACATGGTTAGAGTAGATAAAAGAGTTTAAGTTCATGTAAATCCTGTGAGGTATAAGGAAGTGCCACAACACGAAGGATAATTGAATATGACAATACCATTGAAGTTGAAAGTCAGATACGAGTGTAACCAGACATATTAGATTTTATGGTTACATTTTAAATCTTTACAGTGAGAAAGAAGAAACTAGATATCTCAAGAAGGGATGACATTAGAATAAAGAGATAACTATTTCGTGAATTACTAAAACGAAAAATGAGGAATGATGAAAAACAAAAACTGCACGGTTGCAAGGCATTAAACATCCAAAGCTAAATTACTATGATACGAAGGGAAAATAATATTGCAGAGAAAGGTGTTTCAAACATGAAGACTACTTGGAAGAGGGAAAGAGAGGGCAAGCAACATTTGAATTAGAAGATGAAGGAAGATGCTGGTGAAGTACACTTGCTGCAGTGAGACAGCAAATTTTAGACAAAAGGTTTTGGAGACGGTGTCTCGGATAGGAAGAAACAAATTTAACCGACCATTTCTATCGGGGCATCAGGGCTAGAATACGTAAGAAGTTAGACAAATAAAATAGGTACAAACGAATGGTTATATTTGTTTGCAAAGCATAAATGATTTTTAGCTGTGTTGGAAGATTTATCCGAGTGGAAAAAGGTTATAAAAGGTGGTCACTACTTTCAAAATTATAGGATGTAGTTTTAGTTAAAAGAAAGGTACTATATTCTTTTAAAGCTCAGTCTTTCTCAGCATTATCATATGCGTATGGCAGTTTTGCGCACCATAACTCAAAGTGAAGGGGTTTTTTTTAATGAAGCTCTCACAGAGCTACATGTCGATCTATGTCAAGCATCTTTTTTCTATTATTTTCGAAGTTTCCTTGGTCCTTCTGCTGGTGATAGAAAGTGTTGATAGGATATGGACAAATAAGTGTGGTTATCGTTGGAAGTTGTTGCAAACGTAGAAGTCGTTGGTCTAAGTTTAAGGATTTGATAACATGGTCAGTTTTTCCCGCCAGCCATGGTAGATTCGATTTTTTATGGGGTTTTACATTTTAAACGTAATGTTTGCCCTCCTGAGTGTGAAGAACCTTTGCACATCAAGTCAATTAAGTGATATCTGAAACAGCATGTTAAGATTTACCTACAGGACGGCAAATTGACTGCTGGTGGTTTTTTGGCTTCTTTTGTTACATTGTTGAAATGGTTGATATCAGATTCTTTTCTATTTAAGATTTCTTTCTGGACAGAGTAGAGCTTGATTTTGTCACCAAATGTTTGTTAGATGAATATTAGTCGTAGCATTCACCATGAATGCTGCAGGTGAAGATGAGTGCATCTCTCGTGATTTAATGGCATATAATGGGACTAAGTAGACGAAAGTTAGGCTTGGCATCTGAAGAGATGGAGAAAATGCACCTTTCTGTGTACGTTTTTCATTGAATTTATCTAATTTTGCAGGTTGCCACTTGCCTCATACTTTCAAACATAGCTGAACATATTTGGAGGCTGTAGGCTCAGTCATCAGCATTCTCCTACTTTGATGAATGAAAGGGTTTCTTTGGTCTAAGGGAAGAGGAGCGCGGTAGGGCTGCTCAAAAAGGTAGCAGAACAATGCTGGACCACACCTTTCACAAGAACCCACCTTTCACTAGGAAAATAAAGAGTATATAAACAAGAAAACCAATACAACAGCAAGAAAACTACAAGAAACAATCCGTTCCCTAAAGGACAGCAACCATGTCAATAGTATACTTTATTCTCTTCCAGAAATAGGACTTGCATCACTAAAGAAAGAAACACAACAAACACAATGTACTCGTGGTGCTCCTTTCCAAAAACAAGTCGATTCTTGCCACCACGCAGGTCCGCTCTGTCAGGGTATACAAGAGTCATACCCAATTGACGATAAGAGAAAGAACTTTGCACAAAGAAAGCCCACGACACATGATGTTTAAAAGATCCTTTATCTGTGGCTTCTACGAAGCCCAGAAAAACAAGTATTTTCAAAATATAGAATTTTTTTGGCCTTGAATTACGTTTCAGTGGTTAGTGGTGTCATTAGTCAAACCAGTTTGGCATGGCAAATTTAATTAAAACACCCACAAACAGGATGGAGATCAGTCACTATAAATAAAATCGTAGAACACCAAAGTAAAGTATTACGAACTACTGTTTTAGGAGCTATGATTGAGAAGTAATATGAAGAAGGTACATTTATGCATATCTGCCAGATAAGTTTTTCATAGGAAACTTTTTATATGGGTGTGTGGTTTTGTTAGCCCTAAAGTTCTGTCTGTGGGCTCCCTTTGCGGCTTTTAGAGATTATTAGATATCCATTTTTAAATACAATATTACAGTATTTACATTTTGAAATTTTATATATTGCCTTAATATTTTTGTATTAAAAGTAATGTAAATGAAAATAAATATTGTTTGGAACCTCGTTCCCGTTAAGTTTTTGTTTTATTCTTTCGATGGTTTGCCGTGTCTTTTCCCATCCTTTGGGGAGCCTCCTTGGTTACCTAGCCATACCAATAACTTTTTTTTGAAGAAAATCTGAGCCAGATGCCCCTCCTGACTCGGTTTTCGATATCAGGATAATGAAACCCTGACCCTCCCTGGTCAGTGTGTATCTATGCCAACCACTGAACTAGTGCCTTGCTCCACCTTTATTGTCTTATACACTATGTTAAAGCGATGTTACTGCGATGTCGAGATGCCCATGTACATAAGTAAACAGTAGTTATTAAGCAATTCTCTTTTATGTCTTAACAATATCTTTTTTTCACAGCCTGGGTTTGTTCAGGTTCTGGAAGGGGATGCCAAAAAGATGGGCAAAGGTGAAGAGAAAGAACGAGGAAAAACTGTAAATATAAAGACTTTTAGCGATACTTCCACTTGTCTCTCCCTCTTACACATACATACATACATACATACACACACAAAAAGCCCCCCAAAAAGCAAAACAAAACCTGACCACTGATAAAATGTACGGCAATTTTCTTTTGCCAGTTGTACTAGTTTGTTTGCTACAGGTTCTATGTAAGACTGTTGTGACCCATCCAGATTCAGCTCGCTCCCAGCGATTCACCTTAAAAAGTAACCGATGACCATTGGTTTTTCTCCATCGGCAACAAATAGGTGGCGCCTTTTTCAATCTTTAATCTGACTGTTTACACTTTCCAAGACGTTATAACGATTGTGGTATTACTTTGTGTTGTTACTTTATTAATCCTTTTCATAGCTANACATACATACATACATACATACATACATACATACATACATACATACATACATACATACACACACAAAAAGCCCCCCAAAAAGCAAAACAAAACGTGACCACTGATAAAATGTACGGCAATTTTCTTTTGCCAGTTGTACTAGTTTGTTTGCTACAGGTTCTATGTAAGACTGTTGTGACCCATCCAGATTCAGCTCGCTCCCAGCGATTCACCTTAAAAAGTAACCGATGACCATTGGTTTTTCTCCATCGGCAACAAATAGGTGGCGCCTTTTTCAATCTTTAATCTGACTGTTTACACTTTCCAAGACGTTATAACGATTGTGGTATTACTTTGTGTTGTTACTTTATTAATCCTTTTCATAGCTAATTCAAAGTTTTGTTTGAGTAGAAAATAGAAGTAAAGAATGAAGGGTATTTTTATACTGCACGGTTAACAATAATACAGGTTGGTGGTATAAAAGAAAAGAGTTTGCAGGTAATATATTTTATTACTCTTTAGACATTTGAGACTGAGAGGCTAAATGTTCGTCCTGGAACCCATCATACCAACTTTGTTGTCGGCTACTTCTTTTTCTGTAATAGGCCTGTCACTGCGAATGCAAAGGCAAAGTGGCATCATGCCAGTTACGTCTTCTTTTTTTCTATTGTAAAAAGAATGGTATACCCGTATTCGGTTGTGAATATTGCCGATTTAAGGAGTACTAATTTTTCGTTAGCAACTACTCTTAGGTGATCTGAAACGGGAAATTTATGTTGCATACACGAAATCCGCGTACTTTGTAATTAACTCAGAAGCAAAAGGAAAAGCCACTATCCTTAGCCTGTCATGGAAGGCAGACAACAGCACACGTGTACAGAGTTGCCGGTCCAATGTTTGCCTCAAAGTCCTTTGCCCACACTTTTCTTCAATGACTTATAAAACTAAACACGAAACGTCTATTGCATGTTCATGATTTGGATATGAAATCCTGCAGACAGTGACTGCATAGATAGACAGTTGTTGAGTTATTGGATGATAGCTTTTCATGTTTTAGCAAATGTATAGCTTAGTCATTCTGACAAATTTCTTTACAGCGAACAAAATCAGTGCGTCAGATACCTGGTAGAATGACAGAAGAACAACTGGAAGTAGCAATAGATGAAGTACAGTCTGAGGTAATGAAGTAATTTAGTCATTGACTGATAATTTTAGGTGTGGTAACAAGTCATGTTGCGTTTATGTATTGTCGTCTCGGTATTTGCGTTTTCAATTTACAAGTTACGATCATCAATCTTGCCAAGACGCCTGGAAGTTCTTAAAGAGTAAAATCCAGGCACTGTATTGTAATAAAGACTATGCAATTAGCTATGAATTTGTTGCGGTGTTTGTGTCATTTTACTAAAAGATTTGCAGAAAAGTAAAAAAATTCGTGTGGACCGAGCAGGTTTCAAACCAGTGCGTATTGCTATCATGGTTACGTGCTCTACCATCTGGGGTATCAGTGATCATTTTTCACCATATCACTTTTGTAACCATATCATAAATGAATTGGGCATTTTTCCCCAAATGCCTACCGTTGGGTATTGCACCCCAATCACGGATATAGGGCTGGTCTTCCCACGGAATGATGGCTTACCTTTAAGGTCAGATCAGCCGATCACAACATGCGTTTGTAAGGAAATTATGAAAATGTTACTTTATAGATAGAAAAGATTTAGAGTTGGAGAAGAGTAAAAAATTATGTATGCACCGAAATGGATTCGAACCAGTACCTATTGTTATCATGACTACATGCTCTACCACCTGGGTATCGGTGCTCATCCTTCACCAGATCATTTTTGGAACCATATCTTTCCCCGAATGTGGAGGTCTTTTCGCGAATCCCTATCGTCTGGTATCACACTCCAAGCATTCAGATATGGCCAAGTCTCCCACAGAATGAAGACCGTTAAAGATCATATCAAATGATCCCAACAAATTGCATTTTATTTCTTGGCACATTTTCCAGCCATACCAATACCTTAGGTGGGTGCCTAAATGACTCCAGCTCGTTTGCCGCTTTATGAATGTAGATAATGAATGCCATTTTTAGTTGTGTTGAAAAGATTTGACAACTTCACACAAGCGATCCAGCTTTGAAAGAACCTAGAATAACGTAATATAATGGTTAAATGGTTACATAATGGTTACATTTATAGGTAGGTAGGGCGGCTGCAGTACCATTTATTAGATTAACATGCCCAAAATGATGGTGTATAGCATTTTTACTGCTTAACGCCAGACCTTAAATCATTGGACATCGCAGTCCAATTCAGACGTGTAAGTGAAGCTGATCCTCCCAAAGGACGATTTTTTCCCCAATCAGGATAAAGTGAGTACNAATGTAGATAATGAATGCCATTTTTAGTTGTGTGGAAAAGATTTGACAACTTCACACAAGCGATCCAGCTTTGAAAGAACCTAGAATAACGTAATATAATGGTTAAATGGTTACATAATGGTTACATTTATAGGTAGGTAGGGCGGCTGCAGTACCATTTATTAGATTAACATGCCCAAAATGATGGTGTATAGCATTTTTACTGCTTAACGCCAGACCTTAAATCATTGGACATCGCAGTCCAATTCAGACGTGTAAGTGAAGCTGATCCTCCCAAAGGAGGATCGGAAAACAAGGATAGGAAAGGTTTTGAAATTGCATTGAAGGGAAGGCTGTGCAAAGTTTCTAAGAATATATAGAGAAATTAAATTGCTTAGAACTTGATTGGAACCAACAATTGTGATAAGAGTAACCATTCGAAAAAGACACAGTCAAGCGGAAGGTCGGGTTGAAAACTGTGACCTGATCGAGGCTGATATCACAGGTGTTGGGAGATGAAGTTGATTCATTTGCTTTTTTGAATTGCATTTGTTAACAACTTCAATTTTTCTCGTCTGTGTTATTTTGTATTTACAAAAGCCTTTTCGCAGATTTGCTTTTGATACATTAAACGTTGATCGAAAATTTTGTGCGTTACCTGAGGTTTTTGGAAAAGCCCTATGATAGAACCGAGTATATGCGAAACACTTACTCTTAACACCATTTTTGTCTACAACAACTTTCAATTCTAAGACAGTAGTCAACAGTGTGGAAATTGTTTACTTAAATGAATCATTTACTTTGGAAAATGCTGGATTTAAGTGACTGAAGTTCATATTTGATAATGCCCGATACTTACTTATACGTGTGGACTCTTCTAATGTGTTGGGACCTGTAAGGGGTAAGGTAAGTAACCAGATACGAGAGGTACTTTGAAACTATATTTGTAATATTAGTTACTTCACTAATGGATTTCGTCGCCGAACTGTAGCTGAAAAGATTAAGGAACGGTGATTAAAAAATTGTGGCTGGTAATGTTGGGAATAATACTGTGTACTATATAATACTGTTGGGGTTTTTTTTTGCTCTTTGTGATTCAAAAAAACCTTTTGTCACCAAGCACTCCATTTTGTGGTAGCAACTTCTGTTAAGTAAATATATTGATGATCAAAATATTAAAATGTGTTTGCCCATCATTATGTACTAAAAGGATCAAATACCTTTTGCTGTTGAATTTCTTGTGTTAAGAATTTTGTTTGTGAAAATATTTGAGTTTTTCCTGCCTTGAGAAAGGCGGGAATATATGGCAACTTAAGTGTACTCACACAGTTACATAACTCACTAAAGGATTTTTTGAGATTATCTTGGTGAGAATACTTTTAAACAAGTTCAGACGCGTAATAGTAACATTTAACGATACCAGACGTAAGCACAAAGAAGTACAGCATTGTACAGCAAAAAATCTCGGTTACGAAAGCAATGGATCGTTGCAATATAGTGACAAGAGGGGGTAGTTTAGATATTTGTACTCATCACCAAAAGAAAAAGGGAAATAAAATATAACAATACTAAAAGAGAGGGACTGTTAAGAGATTACTTTTAGGTCACTATTATTTGTCAAATTCTTTATATTTCAGGCAGTTAAGATTACTGAGATAAAGGTATATCATGTATAAAGAGATTCTAAACTTTCTGTAAGTACCAGTTAGTGTGGAAGTGTGGAAAAGAAATGACGAAAAGTGAACAAGAAGCTAAAAGAAGATCTAAGCATTTAAAAAGGCTGGAATTGTCACGGACTCGGTTTTCATTTAAAACATAATGTTTAACCATTTTAGACGAATTCTATTGCAAAAATTTTTTGAATTGCTTTCATAAAATGACGTGGTCATGGCAAATAGTTGTCGGATTCCTGAAATTATGCGTAAAGCTGAGTCCTTGTTTAACTCACAAAAATTGTGACGCGTAAGGCATTAAAGGTGTCAATCTGTACGCTAAACGTAGGGCATGATATAATTGTTAACTGAATTTTTCCCACCGTTTGCTTCACAGTTACCAGACAGGACCATCTTTGCCCCCCACAGGTCAACAGTTTTTACTAAAGAAGTCAAGTTAATCGACAGGTTGGCTTTTTAACTCCGAAATTTGCCCTTCTATCATTCATTCATATATCAATCATTACCAGCGAAAACCTTCGACATCTCGTAGAAATCTGTCGGAAGATGTCATTGATGTTCCAACTCTTTCACAGTCAGGCGTGTGGGGTCGTTTAAACCAAGTTGACTTGATAAAAAAGCGAACGGGTTAGAAATGTTTTACAAAATGGAAGACTGCCAGTGTTAACTTTGAATAACATGGTTGAAATATGCGAATGCATCTAGTCCTTGAAGATTGATACATAAATTAAAAAATAACCAAATCTTTGTTAGATAACCAATTGAAATTTTGCAACGCAATTTGGGAAACTTTAATCTTTTATAAGTAGCATTGAGTATCCAATTCCATAATGCTTGTGCTACCTCCTGGCGAGAGAGAGAGAGAGAGAGAGAGAGAGAGAGAGAGAGAGAGAGAGAGAGAGAGAGAGAGAGAGAGAGAGAGAGAGAGAGAGAGAGAGAGAGAGAGAGAGAGAGAGAGAGAGGGAGATAGAGAGAGAGAGAGAGAGAGTGAGAGAAGGGGATATGTATGACGAAGATCNAACTTGTCTGTCTGATGAAAAAATTATTGGTTAAAAGCAAGTTTGACCTTTATTTGAGTACTACGTTAACTGTATCGATCAGCCTTTAAATCTACAAATTATTATAGCTTTGTCTTGATAACTGTTTTCGCATTATTTAAATGATGAACTTGTGTAATATGAAAAGGTGTTTTTCATATTAAATGGCTAATGAAAGAGACAATATTCGCTTCCAAAAGAAGGCACAGATAAGCAATTTTACTTTCTGTTTGCATTGCATGTGATAAAGGTTACTACTGACGAAAAACCGCGATGACCACAAAATCAAGCTGACCACAAAATCAAGCTGACAAAATTTGAGCTGAAAACGGGATCTTCGTGTGCACAATTACTTCCCTGTTTTAGCCTTTTGAGTTGGAATTTGATTTTCTTGGTGCTTAACCTCTTTACTCTTTACCCTGCTTTTTGCATGTGGATTTGCTGCAGAGACGGGGAACTTAATGGCCAAGTTAAAAAAGACGATGAATTTGGGGCGGTATAGCTATACGTTTAGGGACATATAAAGATTTGTCTGTATAGCTCGCTCCATAACGATAAGCTTGAAAGATACCTTTGTTTGGTTGGTTTTGGGACGTTTTTTGAGTGGGGAGGTGTTGTATATCAGGGGTTTATAGGCTTTCGCGAGTTTTCCCACGTACTGAATTTAGACATTGTATTTCGTTGGTTTCTTTGAAGCAGAAGACTTTTTGGCAGTCAAATAATCACATCTTTCTTGTTACCCCGTGTTATCTTTATGTTTTCTCGAATACAAATTCTGCATTTATGTTTAATAGGTGAAAGAGCTGAACTCGCTGATGAAACTACGAAGGGTCAAACTGTCAAAAGCGGCCGAAAAGTAATTAGTAAAAGTTGTTCGTTTAACACAATTAAACATATTTTATTATAACATATTATAGCATATTATATAATGTATTAATATATTTTGTTTAATTTTTTTAATTTTTTTTATGACGTATGTTATAAAATCTTATAATGGTATAAACCTCCGTTTAAATGCAGTTAAACGCTGCTTGGTGTAAACACAGGAAATGTTTACCTGCCTGTACTGGAACAATTACAAGCGAAGCTTTAGGATAGTATCACTTTAGGTACGAGGTTGAATATTAACGGCTTCGGGCAGAGTTTTTTGCTCGCCTGACATTGCCTCAAAATATCCTAGCTAAAGTATAATTGCCAGTCCGGAGCGGTGTAAGCTGTTTACAACAAATATTCTTGGAGGATGTATAGACTGCAGTTGGTTTCATCATCTTAATTTTCACCTTGATCATCATTGTTGATGTCTTTAAAGGGCTTAATAAAATATGCAGGCATACGTTAGACTGCATCCTGGAAAACGAGAAAACTAGGAGGGAGACGATTAAGGGAGTGACTCAAAGTAATACTTCAATTAATTGATTAGGATCAGCTCTTTAGCTTTTTGATATTAGGCAACACTTCATTAGAACCTTTAGGTAGCTTTTTTTAATTCAGTGATACCTAGCCACAATCATCATGTGTAATGTTTTTGCCACTTTGACTCCTTGCATGGAAAATACTAGGCTGATAGCAATGCAGTTACATATGATGCTGCAGTCATATTTTCATTGTTTCGTTAGTAAATAGGTATGCTTGAACGCAGTAGGTATTTATATAACAATAAACCAGAAGTAAACAAAGCAAATAATGATTTTTACCTCTGGAATTTGAATTTTGGCTTTTTTATTTAGTTTATATATAAGATGTCACGGTTTGTACAGATTGTTCTATACTTAACGTAATGCTTTTGTTAGAGAGCAGAAGCAAAACAATTGAAGTGACATGGTAACAAATAGATGTCGTGTTTCCACTTACCATGTTACATACATGTATGTAGCTTAGCGAGTGAATACCTGAGACATAAAATGGCTTACGTTCCTTTTAATTTTTTGACGTATTATATATGTATACACACATATATACTACACACATATATACATACATACACACATATATACTTACGTACGTAAGGCATTTGCACAGTAGCTTTTTATGGGACCGAGGAGCCGAAACACCATGGCAATCTGTGTACATATACAATGGCCACATGGTCCGTTTTTGTTTATTTATTCCTGTTCATCGAAGAGTCGTCAGATTTTTAAGACGGAGAAAACAATCAAATCAGTTTTTCACAAGCGTATTTTGTGTTGAGATCAAGTATGGGAACTAAAGGACTCAACGCTGTTTTTTACATCAAGCCCGTTTAAATCTCTTTGGTCAATATGGGTTAGGTCATCCTGTTATCTCTGATTAAAAGTTTAATTTTTGGCCCTAGTCAAGAAAACATCACACAACGACCACTCAGTAAATCAATTAAAACAAATGCCAGATTTTAATGTCAATCGCAGGAAGAACAATAGAATATAAATAGGCTTTAAACCTTCAGGCAGACTTTCTCAAACATCTGATTTGACCAGACGGAGTAATTGGACTTAGATGAAATCAGACGTCAAATTATATTAGTGCTCATAAAAAAGGACATAATCTTTTTTTGTGTTGTTATTTCTTGAAGACGTTTTTTATTAATGCGATTTTCTTCACTAGTAACTAAATTAGTTTTTTCTTTTTCACGATTAATGAGTCCCGTTGAAGTGCTAGTATTGATTGAATTCATTTCTTAACATATCATTGTTATTTTCAGTTTATGAAGTATAAATCCGATTCAACAGATAAACTTTCTTATGATAGAAAGGTTGCGCAGCTTGTACATTTTCTTGTTTTAAAATTTTCAGCTTTCAATCCTTACGTCAAAATGTAAAAGATTGTAGCAATGATCTACCACCAAGATTTACTTTTTAATTGCATGTATTGGCGAGGTATTAAGATATTATCCGACACAGATGATGGTTTTCATAGCCAAAATACAAAAAGGAATTAACGGAAATTAATTTGGTGTATTATTTCAAGGATAGTAAAAGCTTATGATGTGCCACAGGATCAAGTAGTTTTTACTGGCAGCCAGTCCAGAAGACCTTGAATTAAATGTAGTAACGATGCTTGCACACACGCGCGCGCACACACACACACACACACACACACACACACACACACACACAAACAAACATATATATATATATATATAGAGAGAGAGAGAGAGAGAGAGAGAGAGAGAGAGAGATTGTGTGTGTGTGTGTGTGTGTGTTTGTTGTGAGAGAGTGATTGCGTGCGAGTAAGTGCGAGTGGTGGGGATAGCGTATAAAAAGCTTATGTATATTGTAGACCAATTAGTTGCGGTTTTAAGTTCAATATATTGGTGTTAGCTTGCAATTTGCTGTGAATGTTACGTGTTATGCCATTAGCAAGCCGCTGTTTGTGTAAAAGATCGAAATTGAAATTATGATTTCGTTACACGACAGCTTGAGCGAATGACGATAACGTTTGAATGTGAGGCCGGACAATGGTTGTAATTAATGAATCAAAATTATGATGTAGTTTTAACCTCAGACTTGGTGTTGAATTTTGAATAATAATGTTTTGTAACATAGAATTTCTTCCTTGCTACTTTCTCTGCGGTTTTTGCAGTACTTACTCATTTTGAAAGTAGATTGGAACCGTTCAAAATAAAGGGCATTACAGAGGAGGAGCTATTTTTGACATTAAATTTAAAGAAGAAACGAGAACTTAGTTTACCAGCTTTTCCACGCTCATTGAAGAAAAATGGGTAACAAAGGCTGTTTTGGCGATACATATATCTCCCGCGAAATATGGAATGAAGTTTAAAGTTATCTTGGGTTCCATTGAAACACAATCTTTTGGTGTTTAAAAGCTATGAAAGAATCTATTCTTTCAGTTAATCCCTTAGTTTCAACTTTTCGGGGATACTATAAATTTGGCTAATTGATAATTAGCACAATAAACTAAATATATTTTCTGGCCTGAACCCTAGTTAAATTTTTCTTACAACGTAGGGTATACTTCTCTCTTTTTTTTCTAGTGTAACAAACCATTGTTGTCAGAACGCAAATTACGACCCGTTTTTACTACAACCTCTTCCGTCAAATCCTTGGGTCAGCGATGACCCTGCATATTGGCACGATTCGCGAGGAAAGTGAGTTACAGTTTTTCAGCTTGTTGAATTGTTTTGGGGGTTTTAGTAGTACCAAATGTAATGGTGGCGGGGTTTCATTTTAACACATTTTGCGCTAACGCCCCCTAAGCGACATACTTGACAGCTGTGAGATTTAGAAATTGGTCTGTTACCACTGTCAAGTTCCTCCAGTACACAGTAGACTGTAAGGTATTATGTTAAAACAGTTTTTTTCTGGAGTGACTTACCAAGTTACAACAGGTAAGAGTGATCCCAGTTATTTAGAGGTTTAATGATCAAAGAACCTGTTGCCGTATAAAAATACAATGTGTAACACTTAGGGAAAATGATCTTACCATTTTCTTGCATTTGGTTGACGTTACGTTACCTTCCCTTTTCTTTCCACTTCACTCTTATTATCACCGTAATTTTTAGCCCGTCTGTCATTCTAATAAGTACCCAAATAAGTTTGTTTTTATGTATTTTGTTCGTGTGTGAATGTATATGCGTGCATGTGTGTATGTATGCATGTATGCATGTATAAATGGATGGGTGTATGAATGTATGTATATATGAATGTATATATGTATATATTAATGTGAATAATGTGAAATATACTGAAATGAGTCATTATGGTTGAAGCGAGAAAACAGAGCACTTTGCTAGCTTATTTGAAGAGTAGCTTGTTATTTTGTTTTGGTGAATTTATATTATTTCATTAGTGTTAATCGCAAGATTCTCGTTTGTATTGTTTTGAATTTGCTATAAACGTAGCAATTTACCCGTTATTTTGTTTCCAGGTCAAGTGCAGAAAAGTGAAGTGTACGTGTGTATGCCCCTGACCATGCATACTAACAAACACAGGGGCGTGTTTCTTAGTATGCNATGTGAATAATGTGAAATATACTGAAATGAGTCATTATGGTTGAAGCGAGAAAACAGAGCACTTTGCTAGCTTATTTGAAGAGTAGCTTGTTATTTTGTTTTGGTGAATTTATATTATTTCATTAGTGTTAATCGCAAGATTCTCGTTTGTATTGTTTTGAATTTGCTATAAACGTAGCAATTTACCCGTTATTTTGTTTCCAGGTCAAGTGCAGAAAAGTGAAGTGTACGTGTGTATGCCCCTGACCATGCATACTAACAAACACAGGGGCGTGTTTCTTAGTATGCATGGTCAGGCTGCAGCTCCGATGCACCACTATTTCTTTTGTAACTACACTATAGCACTATTACAGTATTTTAGATTTTATTAGCTGTATGTTGATGCTGGAAGTCAATATTATGCCTTTTATTTAATGATGGTTTATCTAGTGCTACGAGTATTTCAGTATTTTATTATAAATTTGCTCTTCAATTACGTTTACCGATATGAGAACATCGGTAGTATACCAACAGTTTTTTTCAACGAAAGACACATGATTATTGGTTTAGGTTTTAAGAACTCTCAAATCTTTGTTAAAGACTACTATATTCCTTTATTTTTAGACACACTTTATCGCTAAAGCAAGTACGAAGATGGTCATTCTCTTTTACTAACTTACTAAAAGACGACGAAGGAATTCTGTTCTTCCTTAAATATTTAGAAAAAGAGTTTAGTGCAGAAAATTTAAGGTAAAAATAAATAATTGTTTTACTTCGTATGATTTAGCCACTATATCATATGCAAGCACTTGGTGATTTACAACTTGTTCATCGAGAACTGTTGGTACATTTCTTGCTTTACAATAACATCCTCCAATGCCACTGCTTCTGAGGGAAAACTGCTATTTTAATCCCACTCTAAATTATGTCCTGTGCCCTTCTTTGTCCTTTTCTGCGCCGAGTTTTGCTCATCAGCTCTTCCATTCAATTAGCCCCAGCACTTTAGGTCAAAACACTTGATAACGATAAGTAAAACCATGTGCGTTTGCCTAATGTTATGGTATCGAAACGGTGTTACTCGAGGGTTGTAATGTTTCTAAACTAGAAGCCCAATTTTATCATAAAACGTTTTTTTCTTAGCACCTAGTTCTGAGTTTTGCTTGCACCCACCCCTCTTAGGTATAAGTGTTGTTATAATACACTACTGTAACCTCAAAACCTTTGCATTTGTGGCCCTCTCCCTTACCTTGTTTGCAACATGCAAATAATTTGGTTTGAATCGTAAGATTTATTAAAATCATAAGGTTCAGTTTTTCAGTTGGTATTGTTGATATTTGGTTTCTCTATGGTTTTGAGGGGTAGTTGCCGAGGATTAATGGTGCCTCTCACAGAATTTAATAAATTTATACACTGTAGATTTTACAGAAGTATAAGTGACGTGCTAATGTTCTTCTTTGTTGCAATCGCCAATTTACATTTCTTGACAGGTTCTGGTTATCCTGCGAAGAATTTAAGTGTTTTCCATTAAAGCGGTTGCCGGATAAAGCAAAACAGATATTTAGGTAACTAGTTATGTTCTCGATGATTTTTTACTGTATATATAGCAATTTTTGTTTATGAAAAAAACTAGTGGGGGTATAGCATTTTTATGAGGAATGTAATGGCGAATGTCGTGAAAACCCGTTATGAATTTTTAGTGACACGTGTATGTTTTGATAAATGCACAGTGGTAGGGGCACATTAAAGCGGCAAAGTATTAACATATTAATATTAATATCGTATTAATATACGATGTTTTTGATATACTCTACTATTTTTTTCATAGTCTTAAATAATATATTCTTTATGTCTTCACTGTTATAACTTTTTCCTTTCTTATTTTCATCCACCTGTAAATGGAAGTGAAAAACTAGGCTGTAGGGAAAAGAAAGATATAATTTAATACAAGTAATTGAATTGCTACCCTTTATTCAAAATGATGTAAAAGAACACACGTGATTGATACAAACAAACAACGAAGTTTGATTAAAAGATAACATTTATTTAACATTGTTGTTAGAGTGCAACGATACTTGACATTTTACTGAATGTTCAATAAATGTTTAACTTTTAATGAATCTTGATGGCTGCTCCTGTCATTCATGTGTGGCCTGTTATATATGTATATGTGTTTATATAGATATTAGTCATCAAACAACAAACAGGTATTTGAATGTTTGACAGTGAAAGGAGCCACGATTAGAGCCTTTAACTTAGGTGCAGGTTCATAATTTTTTAGATCAAAGTCACTCCTTTCCTCATAAAAGTACCCCAGTTAAGTTGACAAATATTCTAATTTCTTAACTTCTCATTGTTATTTGCATCAAATTTTGTAGGGTACATAAGAGATCCCAAAATATATCTCAAACTGATACTGGTGTAGTTGTGTATTTTTTCCAGAGTTAATTTTTGCCCTCGGTTTTTTTGAAATACAAAACGGATATGAAATATTCTTAAAAATTCCGTTGTTAGATACCCTCAAGCACAACATCCAGCTCATCGCGGACCAGGCTACTGCTGCCTGCAGCCTTTGCGTGACTTCTACTTATAGTGCTTACCACAAAGTTATCAAGTGGTTCTTTTTTAACAGCTTTTTTGTAGAAAACTATAAGTATTGCTACTTTATTATATGCAAACCACCTTTTAGTGAATACTTATCGCATCAAGCAGTTCATCCAGTAAATGTGGACTCTAAAGCAAGAGAACAAGTAGAAGACAATATGAAGACACCCTCACATTTTACATTTGAACCAGCGCAGGTAAGTAGTGTAACATTGACTTATTTTATAAACGTAATGAGAGTGGTCACATGGTAGAAGATGGGTAAAGCGCAAGAATATCAGTCCTGACGCACAGTCGAACAACTCAGTAATGCAGGACAGTCACATTTAGTGAACGAGTTTATTTACCTTTTTTTACTTTGACGATGGAAAATAGTAATGTGAAATATAGAGGGCGGTGGTGAGCTCTTTTGACCATTATATTTGCAAACTCTGTGTTTTTATTGTGTAATACGACATTTATTATCATGACAATAACGGTTTCCTACTTCCTAGTTTTATATCATCACCAGCCTCCGTCCATACGAACGGTTGGATGCAACGATCCCGCATGTTGTACGATATTATGAGTTCTCATTAAACGTTTACACTTTAATTCAGTCCGTTCAGCGATATTTGAAACCAATGATGTCCCAGGCCGTCTTTGACTGCGTTTCCCATTAGTTTGGCCACCCAGTAAAGTAAGTTGGAGACTGCCTCAATTGTGGTATGTTAGTTGTTAAGAAATTGCATTAGGTGGACTCACCACATGCAATAAGTAACTTGGCTTCTTACTCGTTTCTTTGGGTTTTGTTTTTTTAGGGCTGTCACAGATTCTTTGAGGTCACTTATACTCGCCCTTCCAACCGTGTTTCCAGTGACCGGGTTCTACTGTTTTTCCGTAATATACTCCGATGCAGTTAAAATATCCTGCTCGCTAGCCTCAGAGCCCTACCCATTTTCACCTAAACGCGCACAAACACACAAAAAATTTCAGGAAAATTTACTTAAAGAATAAATAGAGTTTTCTTAACATATGAAACACCCCAATTTTTCCTTGTAGGAACACATATTCATTTTAATGAAAACCGACAGTTACCCTAGATTTTTGAAATCAGAACAATACAAAGCCTTATCAGCCTCAACACCATTGTCAAATAAGCGAGGGTAAGTCAAAGTGGAGAAACGCCTATTTTTATGGCCAGTACCGCTTTGTTTTTCTTGAATATTTAGGTCATTTTAGAAGTGGTACATTTAAGTATTATTTAATAAAAAGAGAGCTTGTTATGCAGTAGCAAACAAATAGTAGATTTCTTAGAAAGTTGATATGCGTAGGGGTTAAGAGGAATTGTGGTTTTATGACAGTGGAGGGAAAAATGCTGCCATTTAACAGGCAAGCATCAGCTGACATTAGGAATAAAAAGTGCTTTTTAACCTGATCTGGGTACTTGAAAAAAAAAGACTTTAAAGCTTAAAAAAGATTAACGAAGAAGTAGAAGTTTGGTCTTTATGCAAATTATGGCAGGCTATCATTAGGTATTGGGATAGGGGTAAACATTTTGGTTTCGATTTTAATCACCGTGTACACGAAGATGCATTGGAATACATGATAAACAGATTTTTCATCGAGAATGCCGTAGGTTCTTGGCTTTGCTCTGTCCATAGATGGTCGCCGTTGTGGGCCTGGAATTTTGAACAGTCACTAACTTCAAAAAGTGGGTTTGTAGTGCCCAGTTGTTAGCCATTTGTTCTTGGTCCTTTGCCAAATACAAATTGGTTGGTTTGAAGGGTGCACATTGGCGGAGAGGTTTCTTTACGATTTTTTATTTATTTCGAAAATGGAGACATTTCGGCACTGTGGATAAATCAGTACTGGCCGAGTGGTAAATCAACAACTTGCCATGTTAGGGCTTCCCGGTTTAGGATTCAGCCCCTGTCTCTGGAGCTACTTTGCCCAATTCGTTTTGCCACTTTTGGTAGCAACCAAGTACAAGCCTTTGGAAATATAATTGGAAAGAGAATAAAACCAAGAAGTAAAAAGATTTGAAAAGTACAAAGAGAAAATTCCAATTTATTAATACCTTTGGACACCGAAATGATTTCCTGTCATGCTTAGGGCGAAAGAAATAAAAAATACATGCAGATAAGAATTTTTTTATGTATTCTGTACCGTAAGATAAGATTTCGGTGGGGTGGAGAGGAGACTTATTGGTTGTTTCTTGAATGTTTGTTATGCTTTTATTTGTGTTCACACTCGATTCCTGATTGAGAGTTAAACAGGTAGTGTAATTGTGTTATCAGAACTAATATACAAGTGGTGCTCTTTGCAGACGAACCTATAATCAGTAAGGTCTTCTTGCCCTTTTCATTTTTCATATATCTTCTCCCTTTGACATTGATTTTTCGCGTTGAACGTACCCATGTAGGGAAATGTATTTTAAGGCCTATGGGTTATTTGGTTAGATCACCCTCCTGCTAACTGTTGCCTCTTTACCATATTTTGAAGGTACTTGAGTAAGCTAACGAAACCTATTGATTACTGGGCTATATCTGCGCATACTCCAAACTTTCATGAGCACTGCATTAAGGCTAGTGATAGCAAAATAGTTAAATATGTTGTTTTAAAGTGCTGTCCTACTGACCGTACAGCTTGTGTTATTGATAAATTGCAGAAAAATGAAATATATTTCAGCACCGAACTGGAGACACACCAGTGCCTATGGAGATTATGGGACATGTAGTACCAACTATGCTATCGGCCCTTGTTCCTAACCAGATCATTTCTGCAACCATATCTTAAACTTGTGACCCATTATTTTGCCAGAACGTTATCGTTAGATATCTCATCACTCTTGTAGGGTACACTCTCATCCTTGATCAGATCGGCTGATTTCAACATACCTGAAGGGCAAGAAAATTGTGAAAATAATTTAGTAGAGGTACAGAGGGCTTGGAATTGTGGAGAAGTGAAAAATACGTCGACACCGATCTGGATCAATTGTTGATACACACGCCACATTTCGTTGAATTAACACTAATTTTATGCACTTTGGGATCACATTGTTTACTTTGATCACATTGTTTATGCTTGGTAGTTTCTCATATGCCTGAAAAGGCACACGAAGAAATTGTTTAAGTAAGTTCTTTTGGAACTAGGCAAAAACAGTGATAAACTAAATACTTGAAAATTGTTACTTTGACATCATACAGACAAAGAATGAAATTGGGTAGGAAAGCGAATGAAAAATCCCGATAAACATTGTTTTGGTACATCGGAACATAGATTTTTCATTATTTGGTAACTTGAACGTTTATTGCTTCTCGGAATTTCCGGCCATACTTTGCCTCACAGCCACTGACACTAAGCTATTCAGCTTTTCAATTTACATGGCCCTGAACAATGCAAACTGTAAAGTGAAATGCAGTGCTCTTTAGAATTGACTAATCAAGTTTTTAATCTTATCAATTTCCTCCCCATTAGTAAACTGGTCGCAAAGCCGTGTCACAAACCTTTTTATGATTTTCAACTTAGTTTTGGTCAAACAAGGGCTATTGCTTTGACATTGATCCTGTTCACACTGCCCATTTTTATTTAGTATTGTGCTTTAGTTTTATACAATTTTGTTACATTTTGCCTAAAAGAAATAATACCACCCCTCAATCCATTAACAACACAGAGTCTAGAGGGGAATTTGACGTTGGGGTTCAACCGTGAAGAAGATAAAATTTACTCTTTTTCTTGTGACCCATCGACTTGACAGGTTGATGCATTATCAACCTAACTGAAACAATTTTAATAGGTGACGGACTTCCTATTATAATAATTAGTTGCTTGTATTACATATTGATATTTGTTTTTTATTTGTTATAGGGTTGTTGATGTGAGAAAAATTATGCAGATGTTCCCAAGTCCTCAAAAATCAATATAGAAGAGTTGGAATTAAATCAGTTTTACATACAGATTGTTAGACAAGTGTCAGTTCTTTTTTTTCGATTTTAGAACTTTTATTTTATTGACTTTTTAACTTTGAAATATTCACAGTCAGGTAGACAAGAGGAAGTGCAGTTTTCTTCAGACCACCAGTGTTTTTTGTTTGCTCATTGAGAATGAAAAATTTAAAAAGATAATTCGCATTTCTTAACCGAGTAGAACTTATTGTGATAATGACAACACCGGATCCATGCAGTATACACACTTAAAAGAAATAAAGCATTCTCGGCTTGCTAAACATAATTTTACCAATCGTTCTCAAAGTGTATAACTTTTTGTATCGTGTGTCTTATTTGTACTCACCTAGCGAAGGCCCCCAATTGAGATCCGCTAACTCAAGTGCTTCGTCGGATATCTGCACCCTACATGCAAATTTTTATCCAATGCCTATTTTTTCCACCAGTTTTTGATTCTGTTCATTTCTGCACACAAAACGTTTGACGGTTTACTCATCTGCATCTTTGACACCCATGAGTTCCGTTTGTACCTTGGTTCTGTAGTTTTTGTATTACTCTATTTATATGTGGTGGAATCAGATTTTGGCTTTTCGTAACCAGCAATAATTTTACTACTGTTTTTTGTCTGATGCATTATTTGAAATCATCGTTTCTTATTGCCCATGGTTGCAGTGATGCCTTTGTGTCTGGTGTTGGTTGTTTTTTTTCTTCTTTATGCAAGCACCTTGCTGCCTGCCATCCCAACCCTTGTTGTAATACCAGCTGTTCCATTCATATGATCCATGATCACTTTCTGATCCCTTTTTGAATTATAACCACGGGGGACCAGTGAGTTTGCAGTGCGAGCTCTCAAGCTTGTTTCTGCTCATATTTATGAATTAACTGCAATTAGTGGATGGTTATTTTTGTTCCAAGGTCTATAATTTCGAATTATACATTTGGCATAACTGCATTTTTCTATTTAGAAAACTGTTAATATAATGGGAAAGCCATTGCTCACTGTTTCTACATCCTGCTACAGAAGGCCGACAATTTACCGGAAGTAAATTTGCATTTCCTGTTGTTGATATGTAATATTCACTCGTAATTCAGTTTCCCATTTTTGCCTGTTAATTGGCGAAGATGTAAATTTCGTTATATTTATTTGTTGTTGATATACATTTTCAATTAAGCTTTCAGACTAACCCATACATTTTAATGTAAACTCAAAGCCAGAATTTCTTATCAGACTTTTGATGATTGCTAGTTGTTCAAGGCATTAAATGCGCGTCAGCATTTGTGCGCTTTATTGAAGTAAACTAAGATATATTTATTTTTAAGTACAATTCCCATAGCTTATTAAATATTAGATTTCAAAAGTTTGAAAATGTAATAAAGCTACGATAGGAAGATGGTAATTAAGTTTTAATCTATTGGTATGGGGCTGATGTAACGTCAGCTTTTGAGATTTGAAAAGCAAGCACAAGTGTGCATTTTTTCAAGTCGTCTACAGAATATAAATAAGGAGAACTAAATCTTCAATATTTGCCCCGGCGACAACATGTACGACGTTGTCACATAATTTTAGTGGAATTTAACAAGAATAATGTAAAAACGAAGGTCACACTCGGAATTCGTGGTTGTGCATTTCGTTGACGAGGTCATATGCACACTGCAAAATATTATAAATGAATATTGCAGTTTAGAGTACGTTTATTTTGTGTGAAAGGCTTTTTACGGGCGCACATTTAGAAAGAGGACACAAGTTTTCGCCCCTCCGTTATGGTCAAGGAGGCTGCAAATTTAAAAGATTTAGACTACAATCGAAGCCTGTACTACGATTCTTTTATTTGACTATTGCCTGAGTTAAATTTCTTCACAATTTAACTTGGAAAGATGGAGTAGGGGGGGTTATTGAGGAGTCAGCTTTCCAGGGTAGGGATGACTTGAGACACAGTGAGTGTTATCTTGGATCAGAGGGTAATTAGCTTAAAGGTTTTATGACACTGTATGTAGGTGTGATCATGCAACAAAATATTCTAAATAGTTTGTAATCAGCTGGTTGCCTTTTTCTTTTTTTGAATTCGACAGAATATCGCAGGGTTACTTTTTCGTGTTCAGTTTTTACTTAATGAATGTTTAGAGAAAAGCGTATTGGACAGTTTGCCTGTAAGAGTGAGGCTTTATTTTAGAGGAACACGAGATAGAAGTATTTCTATTGTGGTTTTGAACCATTGAAAGTTATTTTAGGTTAGGAAAGTTTGGTTTTGGTAATTAATTACTCATTAAGGAAATCATTTCCTGATTACATGGTAAGATCGAGTTAAAAGGAAGGCATGTTTCCGATAGCTTTTTTAATATGACAGATTTGTATGTACATTGGTTATCGATCTTGTTTCAAATGCATTTACAAGCCACAATTTTGCCCACTTGTTTTTCGGTTTATGTTCTCCTTGGCCTCCTTAGTTTTTTTTATTTTCAATTTTCAATTCCTTAACGTATGACAAATTTTGAGGGTACATATTGTGAACATTATATATTTAATCCATGGTAGTGAATGCAAAGATACGACAATTAGATCAACGAATCCCACGATTTGTCAAAATTTTTGGCATTGGAACTCACAGAACCCTTTTACCACCACACTGTCAAGGAGTGTTGAGGAGTCAAAAAAGGAGATTCTAACAAAAAACCCGCACAGTCTCCTGTTTATTCTGGCTAATTCAATTACATTCAATATCACTTTGTGTACGATGACATTAGTGTTTGAAAATGGTTATTTAAAGTAAGAAACAACTATGATGGAAGGCATGCAGAAAGGCACAGATATTTTGACACAAAGTCAGTTTACCTTTGTAAGATACGAATTTTGCCAGACATTGCGAAGACATTAACGTTTTGCACTTCTGTAAATCCGGGTCTATGAAGCGTTAACACGCTTGCCAAATATTAAACTGGAAACAGCACGATTATTCCGAATTCCGATGTTCAGGTTGCAGACCACTTCTTGCTACACAGATTTTCAAGCTTTATCTGAGCGCATAAAACGAAGAGAAACCACTTCTTAAGTGGGCAAAGCTGCAAGTGAACGTTGTGTAAATACGGCGCTCTGTTGTTAATTTTGCAAGGCCACGACTGGAGCAGTTTCAAGCGGTACTCTCACGGTCAAAAATGTTTGTGTCCACTATGTTATCAACTTGGGGTAAGTCATAAATTGAAGCTTCGTTTTCACATCTGAAAAGAATATGAAGCCAGGTCTTGTTAATACTGAATTATGTAGCTTTCTTGAACATTACATTAATTATATATATATTATGTACGAGTTTTAAACCTGTGACCGAAATAAATTTTAATGCAATATTTAGATAGCATATACTGGTTGAAGCATTACATCGTGTTTTATTAGATCATTACCAGTATTTTTAGGTGTTTTTTCCTGTGTCACTTGCATATTGAACAACCAAGAAAATATATCGAAAGAACATTTGGCTGTTGTGGTATTCCAGGGGTGTGTCCCCCCCGCCCTTCTCCTAGTAATTTACCTGTTACTACCTACAATAAGTGTATTACAAGAAGATTTCGCTTCATCAATCTAATTGACACCAATGGAGGTGGATAATAAACAGGATAGGTAATTATGTTCTGATGAAGAATTCCAGGCTGCCAGCGGGACACTGCTTTAATTTGGTGGTAATCGGAGTAGAGACACCATCCTTCCTTCCACCATCCGCAGACAAAAGAGGCGCATCGTTCTACCTGCATTAAATGAACGTAAAGTATACCAAAAGAGGATGAATTATAGTTCAAGAGTTAAAGGACTTTTGTTCATGGTGTGTATCACTCCGATGTAATTGATTGCTTTTGTTAAACTGGCTATTTAGCCAACGCACTTCAGTTTTTCTGTAAAACAGTCATGTGATTGACCGTGATGTTGCTATTTGCTGCTTGTACCTTTGCACAACCTGAACCAAAATACCACGCTGTTCGCAATGCCAGGTTCAAATCCCCGTTCTTACATCGCCCATCCATAATACATGTATAATAAGATACTGGCAACAGAAATAACAAAACTGGTAATTATTAATATAATATATATTATTGCTATTGTTATCAATTGTTATTGTTATCAAAAACTGAAGTATTGAGGCATCTAACTTCATGAAAAGAATAAATAGCTGGAATTTGTGTTTTGTATGACATAGCATTTTTTCCCTTTCCAATACTTGGGTTGAAGCTGTCATCGTAAATCGTGAAATTGTTGAATTGGTTATGATAGTAGTGGTAATTGAAAAACTAGAAAGAAGGTAAAATGAATTGCCCAAGCAAGACACTTTTGTTATTACTTTGCTAAACAGAGACGCTTCCGCTGGTTTGGTCATGTGAGGCTGGAAGATGGCAGGATCTCAGAAGATCCTTCTATGAAGAACGTACACAGGCAAAGAACCTCGGGCAGTCCACACCTGCGCTACAAAGATGCACCTAAGAGGACTCTGAGGGCCATTGGAATTCAACAGAACAGAAAGGAAGCCTTTGCCACGTAGAGATCAGCCTAGAGAAAGGCTGTGCAGAAAGTACTTTCCCAGTTCGAAGAAACACTTCCGCAACAGACTGGAGCAGAGAGAGAAAGGAGGAAAGCGCGAACACAGGGAGGTAGTCCAGCGGCAGACTGCACCTGCTCCCAATGTAGGATTGTCACTCACAAATTAGCCTTTCCTTTATTTAACGGAAAATAGCTGTAACTAAATAGCCAACAATAATGGACCATCAAATTTTTTTTGCCTTAATAGTACGTAATGTCTTCAATACAAAGGAAAACAAGTCAACATTTATCCTTCATGTTGCAGGAGTTCTTAAAGTGAAGAGATACCAGGTAGTGAGAAGCTTCGGATCGGAGGATATTTCAATGGCCATTGCGGAAATAACAGCGGAGAAAAGAGACCATGGGGAAATATGAAGTTGGGACGACCAATAAAGCAGGAGAAAAACTTGACTTCTCGGTCAGTCACAGCCTTCGAATCTTGAATACTTTCTTTGAGAAGGCTGAGAGATACAGGATAATATAAAAGAGTGGAACCAGGTAATCTCAGATCGACTATATCGTGTTCCTTGTCAGTGACAAATGAAACAGAGATTGTAAAGTAACATTGGGTGGGAGTCTAACAAGTCAACACAGACTATTAGTACGTGCAATAGCTATCAATAACACACCAAGGAGGCCAATAACAAGAGTCGCAAGGATAAAATGGTGGAAATTGGCAAACACAGACAACAAGAATTAATATGCGTTAGCAGCTAGAGCTAAACTGGAAAAGCAAATTGATACTCATTTTCAAGAACAAAGGAGATATCATAGAATGTCGTAGGGATATCAATCTCATGTTGCACACCATGTAACTAGATGAAAGAGTGCAGGAAAACCGACTGAAGAATATTGTGATGATTAGTGAAGAACAGGCTGGTTTCATGAAAGAAAAATCAACAATAGACGCCATACTTGCCCTGAGACAGCTACAAGAGAAATAAGAAAAGGGCAGAAAGACCTCCACAGCGACACAGATACCACTGGTAACTGAATTTAGGTACTTGGGAATGACATTACAGAGCGATGGTGGAAGGAGTGCGATGGTTACCCGAAGAATCCAGTGTGGCTGGGGCAACTGGAAAAAGATGATTGGCGTCCTTTGCGACAAAGGTATTGCACCAAAGGTGAAGGGTAAAATATACAGGATAGTAGTGTAACCAGCAAACCCTTTTGGACTAGAAACTCAGCCACTCTGTGTCTGGAACACCAGAGACTGGAAGTGGTAGAGACGAAAATGTACCGATGGGTATGTAGGCATACGTTACGGGATCACGTGAGGAATGATAATATTAGAAAGAAAATGGATGTTAAGAATATCACAGAGAAATGCAGAAGAGCACGTTTGAGATGGTAGCTTGTCTTACAAACCTTTCCTCTGACGCACCGGCCTAAAAAAAGAACTCAACAATATTCACTTAGGATTACTGTAGAATAAAGACCTCAAACGCTTTAGTCAATCAATTATCGACTGGCAAGATCGATATCGACAATGTAGAGGCCAGTCCCCGTATGTGGTGAAGTTTGTTATTCTGCCAGCCCAAATCTACAATACTAGCAGGCTATCTGTTGTTAGCAGAAGGAAGAAAAAGATGACAATGTTATGGGATTCAAATTCTTTATTTTAGCTTTGATTGTAGTAGATGGTACTTTGCAAGGAAAAAGACCAAACTTTTATATTAGTACTTCACTTCACACGATGTTCTCATTCTGTTAATAGGTTGTGAATGCAAACAGAAATATGGATATTTCAACACCTGAGCAATAAACATGCAAGTGCAAGGGCTTGAGATTTCGAAGAGTTTATCGACATGAAAAAGAACATTCGAATAAAAATTGTAGTAGCTTCTGTTCAAATAAGTATGTTCGTTTTCCCATAAACTAGGAGTACATCGTTTTAGTATCGAATTACGAATAATTAAGCCTTAAATGAAAAAATTTTCCATAGTTTTTGAAAGCATTTGTTATACTTGAGTCTGGTTTTACATTGAAAATGTTAATGACTCAAAGTAGCGCAAACCATTCGATTAAAGCTTAAAACAACACTTGCATTCTGTTGGAAATAGTTGTATGTATTTTTTTCTTACTTTTTTATTCATATATTTTATTTCTTTGGATTTCACTGTAATCTTTGTACAATAATAAACATAAACAAATAGCCAAAATACTAAAAAATGCAGATGTTACTGTGAGGATGTAATACTGGGGCTATTTTTTGATTATTTTAGTGTCGTACGGAAAAATCGATAACAAAAGTGTTATATTTATTGCTCTGTTTAAACTATAACCCTCAATTATATTATGAATCATGAAGGCATAAACACTCTTTGAAATAAATAAAAAGTGACAAACTCATATTTAACCAATTTTTAAATACATCACTTTTCATTTTAGTGTCGTAAGGAATCGATAGAAAATGCAGTTCTGACAATTCAGTCTTTCAAATCAGATATTGTCGAGATGAGGTGTTGTT
Organism: Morbakka virulenta; assembly: GCA_003991215.1. Taxonomy (NCBI): domain Eukaryota; kingdom Metazoa; phylum Cnidaria; class Cubozoa; order Carybdeida; family Carukiidae; genus Morbakka; species Morbakka virulenta. Next base: position 5,107,864 of record RDPX01000006.1, on the reverse strand, counting down.
TCCTAGTAATTTGGCATTTTCTAAGAACTTAAGATCAACCCGATTTTTATGAAAAAATTCAAGTTCGGTACCAAATTCAAATGTTTTCTTTTTTTGTCCTGTCATGTCATCTTTTATTGTCATATGGAAGTGTCGTATGGAACTTTTGGGACAGAAAAAATATGTCTCCACAAAGACGAATTTTTAGAGTGCAAATCGTTTCCGTATTACTGGACGTGGAAAGGTTTCTCTTCATCAGCAATTTTGAAGAAATTGATGTGTATGTTTCCATTTGGGTCCACATTTCACTCAAGCTTATGGATTTTAAGGGTGTCTTTGATCTTACTAGCGTTTTTGACGTCCTTCAGCTCGATGATATGCTCACTTTCGGGCAGATATACGGCAAATACTGGTGGAACAAACCTTTTAGCTGCATTAGTAAAATCGAACGGCGAATGTATGACAGTTTGCCCTNAGGATTGAACACTAATTGACCTTTTCCGTACGACACAAAATTAGGAAGCCAAAAACCAATAAGTTAACCAACTTGATAAAAAAAAAGCTGATAAGCGAAATGTTTTGAACACATGATTGAAGATGAATAACAGCTAATAAAGAATTTTAAGCGTTGTATTAACCATTGCAGCATTATTAAAAAAAACATTCCTCGTGGAAGCAACGCTTGCAAACTGGAAATCTCAGCCATTCTTCACCGTTGTTGTACAAACCATTGCATTTCGGACACAGATTATCGTCCTCACTGAATTTTTCATGGCCACAAATAACAGCATCCTCGTTTCCGTATTACTGGACGTGGAAAGGTTTCTCTTCATCAGCAATTTTGAAGAAATTGATGTGTATGTTTCCATTTGGGTCCACATTTCACTCAAGCTTATGGATTTTAAGGGTCTCTTTGATCTTACTAGCGTTTTTGACGTCCTTCAGCTCGATGATATGCTCACTTTCGGGCAGATATACGGCAAATACTGGTGGAACAAACCTTTTAGCTGCATTAGTAAAATCGAACGGCGAATGTATGACAGTTTGCCCTGATTTGACTTTACAAAACAGTACATTCTTAACGTTCCCTCCGACGCTATTTATAGGCCTTTTGCCGTGGTGACGCTCGTTATAGGACCATGAAATTGATTTTTCGGGAAATGTCGTGCCAACTAAAATTTTGAATACAAATCGGGACCGAAATTGTGCTCCGATACCATCACTCCAGACGTATAGATTATTGTAAGATCTTGAATGTTTCGTTTGAATTTCGTCCACGACCTTCTTCAAGCAGCTCATTGATGCAACACGATCATGTTCAGAGCGTCCAGTGACAACGAATGATGTTATCGTTTTTGGTCTAACCTTTCACGCTAAAATAGCAACAGCCTGTGAAGATACTAAAGTACTGGTTGCCGAAATAGGCACTTTGAATAGCATCCTGTTGATCATTTTCATATCTTTCGGCAAAGTCTACCTGGATCATTAGGTCGTTTGTACCAAGTGAAGACTTCATCTCATTGTATGATTTGACTTGCCTTCGCTTTATGTGGATGTGTTCTTTCAAGATTACGATCTCCTCCTTCATCATTTCGATTGCGTCTTGAAAATTGACCTTGATCCTTGATTTTGATATCCTCTTGTCCACTGTTTGCCAACGGTAAAACGCAACTTCAGAACGAACATCAGGCTCACTATCGTCTGAATCAAACTCGCTTGAAAGTTCGTGTTCTTCATTCTTTAATATTTGATCAACCAGCAAAGATGATTTTGAAGTTGCACACTTTTCAAGCATGCATTCAGAATTGTCAGAATAACAGCTAAACCTTTCAACTAAGTCGTGCGGATTGTTTAAGAGACTTTCTTTGAATCTTCTTTTCAATTTATTTAACCCTTTGGTTAGTAAGGACAAGTTCTCACAAATTTCACACAGGTAAGACGTGTGTGGTATATTTATGTTGAAAACATATTCTTTGTGGGCTTTCAAGAAATCGTAAAGTTGCGAAAAGGTCAACTTCTTGTTAAATTCTGTTTCAAACGTATCTTCTAATTCTGCACAATTTGCAATGCAAAGTATCTCACCCAAGGCCACAAGAGATATTGTTTTGTTTTGTTTTGTTTTGCTTTCGCCATCGAATTTTTCAATGTATACATGGTCTTTCCGTCTAAAATTTTGTTATAGGAAATATCAGATCGATTAAGAAATTCCATAAGCCAGGTCTTTCCTTACTTGCCAAGCTCTTTCCGTGGTCTCCCCCGATTTTCCTCTAACTTGATACGGAGCTGATACTTTGTTGCCACCCGTTGAATACTTACAGCTTTTTTGTGAGGGCTCATGAAAATGATGAGCCAGGCGTCTTCTGAGCAGATGATGTTGGATTGTTGGTCGTGGTGATGGGAGTACTCTATGAAACTTCTTTGATTCTTTTGGCTTCCCATTTTCTTAACTTGCCCTTTTCTTTAAAATTCTTGTATCGTTTCGGATCACTCTTTAAGTTAGCTCTTCACCTTGTCAGTCTTTTCTCTCGTCTTAATTTACATTTTTGTGCGTTGGTCAATCCAGAGTATTCACCTTTACTAGGTCTTCCTAGAAGAAAAGGGTAGTTTCTCTTTTAAAACTTCATTATTTATCTAGAAACACCATGTGTCCAATTTTATAAAATAGTAAAATAATTTATTGATAAAACTCAAAAAAATAATGAAGAAAGAAAAACTCACCACGTCTTTTGACTGGAGCTTCTTCCATGACTTTCTCTGGTGTTCAATAGCGCTGATTACTCATTTTGAAAAGCTTTTGATAAAAAGTAGATTTGACGTTCGACATTCGATTTATAATTAAAACAAATGATTTGAAGCTGTTGCATTGCAGCTTGATGATAAAAACCACGTGCGACGTTTCTGGAGCTTTAAGAAATTCTTGGACAAAAATGAATTTAGTGTCGTTTGGAAATTTTTGGTACCCTATGTTTCTGTCATTTTTCTGTCCGAGACAAGCGAGAAAACACACGCAGGTGCTTGCAGTCTAAGAGAAGTCTCATAGCAGCCTTAAAAAATCTTTCTTTATGAAAAACAAGAGAAGTTAGCACTTTATACAAGCTGATTAATTTCTGCACCACTTCTTAGGATCCCACAAGTCAAAAGTCGAGGTTATTTTCTTGTTTTCCAGCTCTCAGATATCGAAACAAAAGATTTAATGATTCTAGGTGCCTTCTAATGTTAGTGTGTATTGGGAGCATATCAAACAAGGCATGCAACTTTTCCATAAGACACTAAAATCGTATGGGTTGCACTGCTTTATCGCTCCACAAAAACATCAAAATCCCAGTTTTCAAACAATTCATTTTTTTTCCAAAATGCAATACCTAAGCTAGTTCAAAATGGGAAAAAACCAAAAGTATTCGAAAAAAAATTTTGTCCTTGTATGTTGACGTATTTCAAAATATGCCCTACTATAGTTGACGTATTTCAAAATACGCACTACTATAGTTTTTTTAGGTTTTTTTTCAGCCTATGAATTGCCACTTCACTTTAGCTAATGCATTCACGTTATACCTGTGAATGTTATGACAATTAATATTATCTTTTTACAGTTGTCGTTATTACTATATCACTGAAATCGTTGCCATTATTGCACATACGCCATTCTTCTTGGCGTATGCTCGGATGTCGCTTACTTATTTTTTCTTAAACCATTCAATATTTATCACCAGAGCAATTTGTCTTGCATAATTATCAACTGGCATCATAAATATACCAGTTAAAGCTTACATAAACAATACTCACATTTACAAGAGAAAAGGATCTCAAACAGATTAAGAGGTTTAGTACAGGAAATTGTAATGTATTTCACACCAGTAGCACTTACACTAGTCATTTTCTTTCGGGTTTTTGTACGTTACAATTTTTGAAAATTACAAATAATAAACGACAATGACTAAAACAGTAAAATAATATATTCTTAAGAAGTTAAAGTTTTGAAAATGGCTGATTATCCAGTGAAAAAAAGCCACTCTTTTTTCAGTAGACATAACCCACAATGTCGCTATGTATTTTCAATCCAGCTGAATACAGAGTTTGGATTTCCTACTTGCAATTATTATTTTGTCTTACATTATACAATCCTCGTTCATTTTTGCTTGAATTGTAACCAAGATCTGGTTAGTACTGAAGGGCTGACACGAGATTTTCCTCACCATAAGTCATAGGCCGGTCATTCCCTGGTGCCCTTTAGTTTAGTTTTACTTCCTACCTGAATAAATATCTGAACATCATTTTAAGCTTTAAAACTTATTGCCCAAACTTAACTTGTTATTTTTTGTTTGTACCATGTTGTTGGGATACCCTATTATCACACATATACACATTTTGTACTTCAAAGAAAAGCAAACAGAAAATGAACGTACCACCATAGTGATGTGAACCAGTGTTCATGGCTGTAAGCCACAGACATAGATATCAATTCTTTAATCTGTGTTTGTTTACTTGTTTATCTCTGTTTATCTCCTGTATCAACTATGCCATTGGTGGTCCCCTCTTAACTACACTATTTTTGCAATCTAACATTACACTTGCTTGCGCTATTCAGATTCGGCATAATGAATTGCCCAATTAGCACCTGTGCCATTTAAAGTTTAACAGATATTGGAGCAATGAAAGGATTTGGTAGGATAACTCGCCTCCATTGTCTCTGGTGAATGTTGCAGGGAATGTACAATTTCATGAATTTCACACTGTCGCGCTACACTTTCGTGAGCAAAGCAGAAAAAACTTGCAAGTTATTTTTCTCGATATATTTTAACATAGCATTTCATCTATAATGTCTTTGCTTCACACTCAATAACAAATATGCACAATTTCTTTATTTCTAATAATCTCTGTGTATTTTCAATATAAATGCTCAATTTACTCAAGACATTTTCTTCCAGTGATTCAGTGACACTTTATTTCGCGTCTCCGCAATATATCTGACAGAAATAACATTACTCTATACAAAACAATGTAGCCAACAGATTATTATTATTACTATTATTATTATTATTATTATTATTATTATTATTATTATTATCATTATTATATTAATAGTAACTAAAACATCTTGAAAGGAGAACATTAAAAATTTTCAAATAAAATAAAAATATTTACTAAGGTTAAAGGGAAAGAAACAAAACTTTGAAACAGTCTAATCTTTGGTAACTTTGACAAAAATTGTCATTGAAATAAGAAAAAATGGGACAACAATTAGAGAGTAAACAACAACAAAAATTACATCCCATTTCATCAAGTGGAAGCCAGCAGAAAATAAGTATCATGGATGCCTGATTTGCCTCAGGAAAAATCAATTCCAATTTTGTTCAACCAGACTAAATATTTCACTTATTTTTGTGTTACCCTGTCCTTAGTTAGACTCTACTTTACCTTAAACCCTATGAATTACACATGCCTGAAAATATGAGGCCAGTTAGAAAAATCCAAGAGCAAATTACAGTATATATATATATATTCCTCATGAAAAATAGAGCACTACCAATTTGGCTTTTATATTAGCTGCTTATATACTTGATGAGATCTGCCTTTTGTACCATAAGTATTTGATCTCTCTACATGCTCCCTACTTTGTTCAAGGGATTGTAAACCTTTGAGCTTTGTTTGGTGGTTGTTTTCTATTTAAGTCCCCTTTGCTCATATTTTATAGAATATTATATTACCCACAATATAATCAATCATGAAGTCGTTGGTTGAATGCTACATGTGGTGTACAATAGACATGGCAGACAAATATTTGTCCAATAACACCCTTGAGAAGTTTAACCCAAACCCTAGTTCACTACTTTACGTAGGTAACTTGATATCTTGAATAACAATTGCAGAAAAAACATAATAACCGACATAACCTTGTTTTTATGCTTATATTTTCATTAATTTCATTTGGTTGCATAGATCCTATAAATGAGGTACTAAATATTGCTGACATGCGTACTAGGTTATTTGTAAAATAGCAGGGTAGCCTTTATTTGACCTACTTTCTGTTGTCACTTTGCTCCAAAACGAAAATGAGTTTGAAAGCTAATTACATCAATCTTTCTTCTACAGTTTTCCTTTTTAATTTTATGAAGACATTAATTGCTGAAATGTTCCAGTTGTCACTCAAAATAAAATTTAAACATGAAAAGTTTTTCCTAGAATCTGAATACTCTTACTTTCATTTGTTAAAACAATGGAAGTTTTCCCTCCAGGGCTTTACACATTGGAGTGTTTCCTTCAGCGATAAATCATTAATATCAAATGTTATAATGCGTTAACATGTAATCTACAGACGCTAAAGTTCATGATTGATTACAATCCCAGATCGCAATAAAGAATTGTATAGAGTATCACAAGATGAATGAGTACAACTTGTCAAAAGTACCCTTCAACAAGAGGAATTGAATTCCACAGTGCTAGTGAATTGACACCACAGGGCTTCAAAAATTTAAAGTTTCCTTACTTCTTTTGACATTAACATACCTGGCATTTGCAACCCGTAACTGTTTCTACCATGATATTTCTATCTGCTTTCTGAGTACAGCCATTTAAATGAAACCGAAGCATTTTCCTCTGAATTGGTAAACAGCAAACACAAGGAAGTATATTGTTAAACTTGGGATTCTTTTCATCTTCTATGTTCCGCAAACATGAATGAGAAGAGTCTCCTTTATTCTCAATTTGTTGACAAGTTCCAAAGCAAGTCTTTATAACAATACTTTGGGTGGGACAACCTGGTTTGTTTACTATAAGATGATAGTCAGATTCCATACAACGTATGGGTTTATCGGAAGTTAGTCGATTGCTTATTGAGAATACCATCTCCAAATGTGATAGAAAGGGTAACAAGACGAGAGTTAATTTTAAATTCTTGTTGTATCTAAACATCTTTAACTGGTCTGTAAACGACAAGTTTATACAAATCAACAATTCCTACTGATTTCCAGAAAAATGACTGAGAATTTCAGACTCAAACAAACGTATTCGTTTCTTTGAACATGAATTCATACTTGACTCCATTCAACTGTCTGTCTGTTAAGAGCTTGTTGCAAACAATGATATATTTATAAGCAAGACTAAGGTGCGCTGCTAAAGTGTTATACAATGAGAAACAAACGTATGATTAACCTTCTAATGAATCCACTGACCGAATGATGTTATTTCAACTGCATTAAGTTGGGTTATGATTGGGATTGAACTTTTCAGAGGTGTGTCACCACAAAAACCAAACGTCTTCTCTAAGGAGCAAATTTTATTTTTAGGATCTAAATGAACAGGGGGGTAAATATAGTCAATAAACCAAAAGTGTTTTCTAATTGAATATAACCCTTTCTCATGAAAACTTATAACTTTTCCAAAAAACCATTGCTAAGTCCAGTTGAAACCAGCAGTAGAAGTTGCATTGGAGTACAGTACTTCAAATTATACGACATATCGCTTTAAACATATTGTATTTGTTTCTTAATTAGCATTTAAAGCTTCTACATCGGTTTTTGTAGAAATGTGCAAAGGTTGGTTACGTTAGAAACCAAATAACCTTGAGATACATACCAACAAGTGCACTGAAGGCAAATCTAATTATTCCAATCCCTCTGAAAGGGTCCTCAGTAGTCTTTCACGCATTTCTCTTTCTATTTTTTTTTTCTTGCTTTTACTTCCAAGGCAAGCAATTATAATTTTAAAGCCTTTCCACATAATAGAACCATTGCTTGTGTAGAGCTTATAAATCCACCAACATTGGCTACCGTATAGTACTTTTACAACAAAGGTCTCCTTGTTTCTCTACGTCTGATAGTACAAAAACGCTAAAGAAATTTTTATCATTAGTTGGTGACCAAATCTTCCATAAAAATTCCCTCCAGACACCCTGATATAAAAATTGGTCAAAGATTACTATTCTGCTCCTTTTGCGGAATGTAATATTGTGTAGTGACTTTTGCACTCTATAATCTGCAATTCATCCAAGAGTGTCGCAATGGCCTTCTCTTATTTTATACATGGAGATCCCTTTTAAAAGTATGCAAAGTTATACTTTTTATAAGAGGACAATAAAAGTGGTTTTGTTGCCTGTTAGCATGCAGAAAATAAATGGAATATCAGACTTTCCACTAGTGGCCCTTACAAACCTAACTTATCTCTGAGTAGCTATGAGCAAGTTTACTTTTCTTTTTTTAGACTGAGAAGCCCTCTTTTTCACGCTTTTTTCCGCACGCAACAGGAGAAGAGCCGATATTGGCTGTAAGTAGCAGTTCTCGCTCGCTCGGAGTCAATATTTCTTATTCCAATAGAAAGAACTCAATGTTCATTATTCAAAGGGAAACAATACTAATTTAGATTCCTTGGTACATTTACTTTGTGCCATGTATTAACCGATGCAAAAAAAAAGATAGAATTATTCCTTTATCTTATGCTGACTGAAAGTAAAAATCACATTCATTTTTGTCTTGGTCCCATGTTATCAAGGAAGAAAACCAGAGATTCCTCACAACTGGTGCCCTACATCAATGGCTTGCATTTATTCACAAGTCTATTTAGGAAATAACTGGTAACTCCAAAGGAATCATGATATATCATCTACAATTGACTTTTATGTGATACCTTGTATCATCCAAATTTTTATAACTTGGCATATTTTACTCAAAAATTTACATTTCAGAGGCAATTAACCTTTTGTGTCCTGAATCGTTTTAAAAACAAACTCACGCAGCATTACTAGGTAACCTAGTCTTGATGATCTCGTCACAATCCAGTGGTGTTTCGATGAAAAATCGAGCGTCACATCCTGATTATCATAAAGCCACTTCTTAAATTTTGAGCTAAAAGCTAATTGAAGACAATAAATAGCATTAATAATTAAGAAATAATTATTGAATTTTTTTAGCAAAACGAGTCACTTTTGCATTCCTTGATGCAGCAGTTATCCTTCCAACGCTAATAGGGAGTACTAGCACAAATGATTTAAAGCTTTCAAAGGCAAGGCTTGATTTTTTTAGTGGAAATAACATTCTGCCCTCTTTTAAAATGCTGGTCTTGTAGGAAAAAATATTTTCTATAGTCTCAAAAATAGCAATACCTTTGCGTTTTAATTAATGACACTGAAAAGATGTATAACAAGCTCGAAATCTTGTAGCTTGGAATATTTTTAATAAACGGTTTTGGTAGAATGTCAGTGGCAGTGCTTGATTGTCGTCTGGGTCACTATTTTAAAAGCAGAGTAGATTATTGTTTCATCACATTATAATATATTTCTTATTTGCTAATACTTAAATATCAAAGGAAATATGTGGTGTTTGGTAGTTTTTCAAGACTGAGTGTAGGAATTAAAGAGGGTATAGACTGAGGGATAGAAGAGATACGAATAAAATGTTGATGGAAGATATGGTATTTAGTCTTCTCCTTTAATCAATGAGCCGGAAGAAATCGTGAAGCAAATGTACTGATGTGGAACTTAGTGGAACAAATGTAAGAAGCTGTGCAGAAGGTGATAATTATTTTATAGGGAAGGGAGAAGAGAAAAAAACTGACGGTTGTAGAAAGCAAGCTAGAAAAGTAAAGAAAAGTACAAGGTAAAATAAGAGATAGTGTGTAAATTAGATGACAATGAAGTTATAAAATGTAACAGAGAACGAACGATCAGCAGACTTATTCGTTGTAGTCACAGTGTTAAAAAGTGAGAGAACAGGCCAAGAAAACCAGTCAAAAGAATTATTAAAGTGCTCGAAACAGAATAAAAACTGAATCTGAAAAGTGGAAAGTCCATTTCAGGAAGGCCATTAACAGGGTAAAACAGGCCATTCCATTTGGAAGAGCAGAGATTTTCTAAGAGAACAAAAAGTGCAAGCAGATGCAGAGAAAGTAGGGCTGGAAGAAGGAATAGAAATAAGGAAAGTGAAAACCGATAGGGAATCAAGACATGAGAGCGTAGTGAAAATAGCATGACTGATATGAAAAGGAAAGCAAAAGAGCTTATTGTGTTATTCAATAGAGTATGGAAGGAGGAAAAGACTCCTTGAGATAGAAGAAAAAGAAACTCGACTTAAATAAATAAGTAAATAAATTGAAAAAAGAATAATATTTAAGCTTGGGGCCTAAAAGACTTTATCCAACAGAAAGGGAGAGACCAAAAGTAATGTCTGGGAATCGCTTTTGTATTTAAACAGTAACATTTTCAACTCTCTCTCTCTCTCTCGTCGTGAATGTAAGTAAGGTGAGACATCTATCAACATTAAGTCGGCGAACTGATTGAGGTTTGATGCTGTCATTTCTTTGGTTGCATCATATTTCCACAAAGACAAGGCTGTACAAATTTAAGGAAACCTGAGATGGCTGCTTGACCTTTGGTATTCCGCATCCTTTTTCAATTGGTTGTTTCCATTTTCCTTTTTAGAGACTCTTCAACAGATATTCTCAATTGGGGATGTAAAACTGGTAACAATTGTAATATAACTGGCATGAATTTTGCAAATAACTAGAATTTTGCATTGACAGGGCAAAGATAGACTTTTTTTATGCCTAACCTAAATATTTGAGTCTAGTTACCTCACGAATGAGACATTTTTGAACTGGAGACAAGTTAAATAATTTTTGCTTATAATACAAAATACAACTCTACATCATGATCTACGATTCTCTCTAACAACTGTATTGGTATAATGCTTAGTTATAAAGAGTAAACATAAAATTATTAAAATATCTACAACTTGAGTAACTTGGAAATGTACGTCAAAAGTGCCGAACGAAACCTTATTCATACAACCTCCAGGACAGCTAGTTAAAACATAACATTATTTATTAAGCGAAGAAAGTAGTTTGGTTATAACTATTTAGTCATGTTCTGATAAAGGTCATATATTATATGCAATATATGATACAATATAAGATGTGATATTGAATATGCTCGCAGGTGTAAATTATTTACCTATTTGAATAGAAATGCAGGCATGCAGATAGACTCAAGGAAAAGTAGATACCTCTTTGGTCAGAGTTAAATCGGAGAGTTCTCTATCTTTCATTTTTGTAAGTAAATAATATGACGTTATGATGGCATCTAAAGTAAAAGAAATAATATGTTAAATATTTTGAGAAAGTATCATATATAACCGATTGTTACTGTACTGCTGTGGCGATACCCATACATTACAGAAATAGGCTTTAGTTTGTTTAGCTGTTTTGCTGAAATCCTAATCAAGGGGACAGACCTTTCATTAAACAGGTATAATTACATTGTCTTATGTAGATACAAATTTATAACTGAAAGCTATACCAAAGTCCTTTATATATTTTAAGCAATTTATTTGATCAGTACGTATACGTATGCATCGAATAACAAGGGAAAGGTTATACCAAGGGACAAGTCAATCTTAAGCCAAGGAAATGGTACCTGAGGTCAAAGTTATCACACATAAAAGAGTATTTCATCTCATTTTACACTCATCACTCGGGGATGGATTTTATGCTTTTGATTTCAGTGAAATTACACTAGTCAATTTTTAAAATTATGCTCTTTTAAGCTCTTTTACGCTATGTGTGTGAATTAATACTTGTAATTAAATCTAGTTTCCTGGAAATATGCTGCTTTATATAGTTAATGGATTTAACCATCATTATCCTCATTATATTACTGGTGAAAAATAAATGATACATTTAATACATCATGTCATTCAAGTAAGAACTAATAATAATAAAACAAGCAAAGTTTGAAAGCTAAGATTATGTCTACAATAACAATAAAGTTTATCTTTTAAAAAGCTTTTATTTATCTGAACGAATAGCTGTCTTTCTAAATTATCTTCAAAAAATCCAACACCCTCATCAGTCAGCAGCTCCAGTACGAGCTAAAACTCCTCTTCACTTACGCAGATAACAAAGAGACATATTTGAAGGAAAACACTGCTTTCGAGGATACGGTCATTGGTAATTTTGAATAAAGTCCACACAAACCCTTTACTGTTCCTCAAATTTGTGTGTATCCAGGATTCTTTGAGATTACTTGTTCCTGTTTATCCCTTGTACAACTCTGTGATGGGCTTACCAAATGACGCAGTATGTTTTAAAAAAAGCAAAAAAATCCCTTCTTGAGAAAGAAATTGAAAAGGGCCTTGTCATCGTTGTGAACCAATTGACATGTTTGCGCAAAGTTATTAGAGAATTAGAACGGCCTTCTCTCGAACTTGTCAGCCAAGTTTAGATCATTAAGAATTTGAAGGCAGGGCTACTTGAAGAGAGAATTCCATGAGATAGGCATATGTGGATTTGCTTGCTCTGTGGCGTTGATGCTTAGTTGACAATTGATGATTTAATATCGTACTTTTCAGCAGAAACACGCACGACGAGCAAAATAGCTGGTCTTTATCCACTGAAAGGAATGCAAATGCCTTACGATATTTTCAAAGTGTAGATATCAACAGTTTCACACACTGTTCCACATACATGATAAGTAACAAGAATCTAAGTTCTTCATGGTCTTAATTAAAAAGTTTCATAATCAGACAATTTTCAAGAATCTCATGCTAATTTAGTGCGCTGACGTCCAAATATCTTTTGAGTAGCTATTGGCAGTTCAAATTGAAATTCATGTATAAATAAAATTAATACTGTCGATTTCTAGTCAAAGAAATAACTTGACTTATGCTTTGATTGATTTTCGTAGATTTTTGTGAAGGCTTAGACATAACCCAAATTGCTATCATTGTGCGAAGGAATACAGTATTGCGCTTATTCTGTAAAAATTACACAAGTTTTGCGAAAGCATGAAAAATCATACTTGAAGCATAAAACCCACTCGCCACACATTACTATTATTTCACCCATTTTTTCAGTTCTGTGTACTCTTTCTTCATACCTCGCTATCTTCGTAGGTTTTCATATAGCCTCTCTGTCAAGTAATGAATTTACAGTTCAATTTTGTTTTCAAGTACCCTATAACCTCGCATAAAGCCGCCGTGGCGCCTTTATCTGGCCCAGTATTTAAAATATCAATTTTCGTATATTGACAGTGAGAAATAACATAAATAAGGCGATTTTCATAAAGCATATATATATATATATATATAAAATTTGCCTTTTACAGAAGTCTTTAATAATAGGCTCTACTTTTGAGAAAATATGCTCCGATAACTTGACAGTCACTAACCAAGGGACTTCTAGTCCCTTTCCTCTTTTGTTTTCTCGTTTTCCTGACATGCAAACTTTCATGGAGCCGCCAGACAACAAAATCAGGGTGCACGTCTTAGAAAATAGTTGTGGAATGTGTCCCACAATTTCGCCATCCTTCAGAACTTTCACAGCATGTTTATCGTGTTGATTACCAGGCTCTCTTTTACAAGTCAGCTGCTCTTGAATATGTGGGGTCCATATGCCTTTATACACGTGATGTCCAATAATAACACAGTTAAACTCAAATACATAGGGACGACACCTAGTTGCTCTCGCCATTGCAGATTCCTCCAGATTCCTCATGCAATATTTACCAAAAAAATATATATA
>RDPX01000006.1:5077767-5092144 GCA_003991215.1 Morbakka virulenta | reverse complement strand
AGTCTTTAATAATAGGCTCTACTTTTGAGAAAATATGCTCCGATAACTTGACAGTCACTAACCAAGGGACTTCTAGTCCCTTTCCTCTTTTGTTTTCTCGTTTTCCTGACATGCAAACTTTCATGGAGCCGCCAGACAACAAAATCAGGGTGCACGTCTTAGAAAATAGTTGTGGAATGTGTCCCACAATTTCGCCATCCTTCAGAACTTTCACAGCATGTTCATCGTGTTGATTACCAGGCTCTCTTTTACAAGTCAGCTGCTCTTGAAAATGTGGGGTCCATATGCCTTTATACACGTGATGTCCAATAATAACACAGTTAAACTCAAATACATAGGGACGACACCTAGTTGCTCTCGCCATTGCAGATTCCTCCAGATTCCTCATGCAATATTTACCAAAAAAATATATATATAATATATATAATATATATAATCGTTCGAATCTGACCATAACATAAATATTTAATAATAACATTGCATTCGAAATTCGAAAACAATCATAACACGTGAAACATAAATTTCGAATCAAAACATTGGAATTCAGTCATAAGATGACGAAACTTCAAGCAAAATTTGAATCGATTTATTGTGGAAGGAATTGTTTAAACACGTATGATTTTGATTAGATAGCCAGGAATATGGGGAAAATGGCGTCAATAAGTGGAAGATCAGGGTAGAAAAATTTGATTATTAATGTAACGGTGATAATTCAGGTGCTAACGTGTATGGCCATTATAGCCCCAGACAATGCTTTAAACCGAAATAGAATACCTTACGTTTTCCATTTATTTCTCTTTATCATTCTAAAATGCCTTGTTCGACATTTTTTTTTCATTGTTATTTTTGTGCAAGTTGATTCAATGCAGTGACATGAAAAGCCAGAAAAATGTAAAAATATGTTCACATATAATGTTTTAAGTAGTTGCTATTGCTTGACATCCATACAAAAATTAATGGACAGACAATACCATGCCAAGAAGATGTTGATCATCAAACACATCAATTTGCTATTTTAAGGTTTTCAAGGCTAAACTTCATACGCAATTAATGGTCTTTTTTAACCATGGTTTCCTGATTTGAACCTCTCTATGTTATTGAATGTACTGTCTCGGCTTTTCTCTCCACTAAATCAGATAGAGTATTGTCATTTTCTCACTTACAAATACTTTAGCGCATTACTAACAGTGGTCTTAAGACCCAAAATAAGACATATGACAAACAACTGATTCTATCTTCAAATTGTGTCTTATTTGCGTGATATACAATAGGACCTATTTTACAAGGTAGTTGCTGCCTGAACATTATCTCTGATTTTTGATAAAAGACTTGAATGAGATCTTTTTCCACCTTTATCAACCAAACATTTTTAGAAGCAATGATACCTGCCAGATAATCGTGTTTGATCTATTAAAACGGAGGTAGTCAGATAGGTGAGACAATAAACCATTACAGGAAACATTAGTATGGGGAGCACAAGATAAGCCGAAACTTTGCAATTTCATTCTATTTTCTACGAAGTTGATGACTTTCATACAATATAAAACTACATGTGCAATAGGATGGTCAAAATAAAGCTGTACATTTATTCACTTTACTTTTTTCTTCTCTTCATTTACTTCAGGTTTTTATTTCAGTTCTTCACTTCCCTTTGTAGTTCAAAATCACAAGTTCAAAATACAAACTCATTACATGGAATAGGTTTAACAAATCTTTATTAATCACTGATCCTTACACTTCAATGATCTTACATGAACTTGTAATATATTAAATTCAAAAAGATACTGAATATATCATTTGAGGACTAAGGATGGTTTACTGCCCTGAAATGATATCTCTTTTATTCCAAAGAACTGGTTAAGTATTGCTAGCAAAGTGATTAACGCCAGTGATTAAGGAGTTGGACTAAAACACGAGAGGGGTGTGTCTGCTGTGTGGGTTGGACTTCGACTGTTATTTTTTGTGGTATGATTTTTTTGCTGTCTGATTCTTATTTTTTCTAACCTATGGCCTTTATATGGATTACAGAGAGACTGATCAACTTGTTTTCTTGTGAACTATGGCTTTGGAGTAGTTTGCCTATCTCTGTCCTTAATGTAGAATGTGTTTGAATTGTAGTTTGGTGATACTGGTCACATTTAAAACACAGAAGTATTAATACCTGTATTTACCAACTTGGTATCCTATGAATGGCCTTTGCTATTTGAGTCACTGACAGAAACAGTCTAAAATATTTGTTATTATGCTTTTCGAATTACTTTTACTACCAATCTTTCTCTGAATATTAAAAAAACCCCAAAAGAATGGCATAGAAACCGAAGAATAAGATTTTGGTGTTTCGGCGTTCCCATTCTAAACCAATACTAATCAGGGTGGAAAAAACATCTATTAAAGGCAATTAAAAAACTGAAGTTAAAATGTAATGTTACGTCTGATGGGTTCAGCTTGGTGTGTGTGTGTGTGTGTGTGTGTGTGTGTATTTAAATAGCTATTTCAGCCACCAGTCGTAACATTTCGGTCAACGAAGTGGGATTGCTCAATCCGGGTAGCCCTTGAACATCAGTTTTCTTAGCTTATGTTCCTCTGTACTGGATCAAAACAAATTAAAGTACTTACTCTTTGAAAATATACCATTGACATTACGTTTGATCCCAAAACTATTACTTATTTTATCCGCAAATTGATGACTTGTACTCTCAATTTTCTTCGTTTCATGCCCTGGTAGACGTCAATGTCGTGTTGCTGTACAAGCTTTAGTTACTCAACCCGTTTCTTCTAAAATTCACTATTTAGCTGACGTGTACTATATCTAGACTTGCGTGAAAGTGATATCTATAATTAAAAAAAACAACTCCATTGTCATTGACTTGTGGAAATATATATTTAAAGTATTCTGCTGGTGATAATATCAGCAGTAAAAGTAAAGGTGAAAAAGTAAATATCTATAAAACTCAAATATTCATAGATAACCTGAAATGCTCCTTAATATATTTACATGTATATTATTAATAATAATACTAATACTAATAATGATAATAATAATAATTATCATTATTATTATTATTTATATATGTATTACAGTGTATAATTCACACTTGGAAACCAAAATTTATGCTAAAATTTATGCTAAAATATTTGGCTTCGGTTTATGCATTCTACTCAATTCACATCTAAAGTTATTTTGTTGAGTTTAAAAATGACAGACCTATGAAATCTGTACGAGAGTATTAAGATATTAAGATATATTGTGTAACTGCTATATCAATTACTCTAGGAGTCTCTCTTATCAGCAGGAATTTACTTAATAATGACTCCAGTCTATAAAAAGACCATACAGGGACAATATCTTTATATTATTATTACAGTTCCCTTTATGCAGTACTATTACATTAGGATGGTACTTATACACTCGGTAAAACACCTACCAAACCATCTTAAACACACAAGTGAAGCGATGTAAAATTTGAAGTACGCCCTGAACATGGTAGTGGTTTATACACGTATCGAATGTTATACAAGGGTGGGTTTTAAGTTTCAATGCTAAATACCTTCTATTCAATTCCCTTTGCCAAATACTGAAGGTTTCTTGAGAGTTCGTAAGTAATAAATGGGTGGAATCTCCAAAATTAATTTCAAAAACCCATACATTAATGGGGCACATGTGTTTATTGGTAACATTTAAAAGAAAATATATTGTTTAAAACTAGTATTGATTAAGACTTCTTTTCAAAGTGATATTAAAGATATATAGCCGTTATCTGGTATCAAATTTGTCTTTTTGTTAAGGAAATTTAGTTAATTTTAGAAATTAATATTGAAATATTCAACATAGCCTTACTTGATAGACAGCTTCACTATTTTGTATGCTTTCAATAAAAAAGAAATTACTTTTTTACAGATTTTAGTTAGGATTTTGTGCTAATATTTCTTCTTTTTTTTAAATGGTGGTTTTTGACAAAGCAATTTCGCCAAAAAACCTTGTATATTATTTAAATAAATACCTGTATTACAAGATAGTGTATGACATTAAATTAAAGTAAAAAACAGATTTTGATCATGAGATCAAAAGCCATTTTTACAATTGTTGTATAAATATGTTCCATAGGAAGTAAAATATGTCACAAGATAATAATTTCTTGGAAACCTGACCTTTGGAAAAACAATTACAGCTTGTTGATAAGCTTGGTTGCTTGTAAGCAAGTGGAAGTACCTTGCACATTGCAAATATTGATGTTAGTAATAATAAGATGGATAAAAATAATAATAATAATAATAATAATAATAATTGATAATTAGTGATGTTGCCATTACAATTTGGTTTTCTACTTATCTCACTCTTCAGTACATGTGACTGCATTCAGCTTACCTGGCTTGTTGCTGGGCGCTGAGTGTGGGTTTTCGCCCATTCATCACTAGATGGTATGTAACCACTCGTAACCAATAATAATATGCCATACTATGTTGCTACTACTGCTGATGCTAATAAGATGATCCTATACTGGGTCGCTTAGTTCGATTACTCAAATTAAACAAAGTCTTAGATTTTATTTCATAGCTGCAGTAAAGCAGGAAAGTTAGGTTTAGCTGGAATAATCAAAAGATTACCTTGCCTTCTTTCTCAGTGCCTTTATTTTCTTACTCTAGGTCACTGGTAGCAGAAAGGGCATACAGTGAGATAAAAATGAAAAAGAAAAGAACCTGAATAATAATAATGATAATGATAAAAACAATGACACCTACCTCACTGGCTACCTAACTCTTGGACTTTTGAGACAATGAAACTAGCAGGATTGGCTAATAATGCAGTGAATCTAATAAGTAAAAGTATGGAAGCTTAAGCAATAGACTGAAATATCTTGAAAATGAACTAGCAGAGAGATCGAAATCAAAAGAGGAATTTTTCAAGGGACCTCACTCTCTCCACTCCTCTGTATAGTGTCTATAAAACCCTGTCTGTTTGTCTTAGAAAAGCAGTGCAAATCCATAAGTTTCATAACAACCATAAAGTCAAGCATTTACTTTTTGTGGATGAGTTGAAGCTCAATGAAAAATTCAAGATGGAATTGGAGACACTGGTGAATGCTCTGAGGATTTTCAGTGATGAAATCAAGATGAAGTTTGGACTACAATTTTATGCGATAGTAGTGATGAGAAGAGGAAAGAAGCTAGGAGACTAAGGGGTGAGGATTCCAACTAGAGAACTAATCCCAAGTTAAGGAGATAAGTCTTACAAATATCTGGATGTTGTGGAGGCTGATAAAGCTGGACTGAATGAAATGAAGGAAAAAGTTAGAATGAAATACTATCGCAGAATAAAAAGGTTGATGAAATCACATCTGAATGGAGGAAACATCGCCAAGGCAATAAATATATGGAGCGTTGTTACTGTTCGAAATACAGCTGGTATCCTAGATTGGACTCGGAAAGAATGGTGAAACATGGATCGAAACACAAGGAATTTATGACAATAAATATAGCCTTTTACCCTAAAGCTGACATTGATAGACTTTATCTGAAACACTGTGTGACTACTTGAAACAATCTTAACTGAGCGAAAATAGAGTACTAGAGGTGTTTGTGAAAAAAATAGCAAGAAAGAATTGAAGATAAAACAGAGAAAGAACGAGGAAACACAGTGAAAAGTGAAATCTTTACATGGACAGTATCCTGTAAAGACATGTGGAATGGAAACGAACTCATGGCATTGGCTGGAGACATGATGGATAAAGAAGGAAACAGGCTTATTAATGGCTGCTCAAAACCGAGCATTACCTACCAGAAATTACAAGGTCAAGATCATTAGAATGTTTGAAGTTAAAGATGAGACCATGGTGTATAATTTAAGTGAGTACAAGAAGGTAGCTCAGCTGGAGTATAAGAGGAGACATGATAGAGCTGCTACAATTATTCACTGGGAGTTATCTGTACTTCATGGATTTAAACGTGATGAAAGGTGATATTATCATCGAGCTTAGCTGATAATTGGGACGATACTAAAATTCTATGGGATTTTAGTATCTGCTATGATAGAATATTAGAGATAAGGCATTTTGACGTTGTTGTCACCGATAAGAAGATCCACGAGAGGAGTGTAATCGATATTGCTGTTTTTGGTGACTTCAGGGTTAAAGGAAAGAAAATTAAAAAGATGCAAAGGTAACAGGATCAGAAAATAAAGATTTGTCCTTCCAAAAAAATGCGCTACTGATTAATCAAAGTGGAAAAAAAATTTGGCCTTTGGTACTTGTTTACAAATGATAACAAGTTTTAGTAGCAGACATTAAAGAATATGAAAGGGATAGAAAGCGAAAATACAAGAAAAGCTGCAGCATTTTACTCTTTCTCCAGCTAAGGTATTTGTTATGCAAGGAAAGACATTCCGTAATTATGATAATAATAATGATGATAAGAATTAAATACTACAACAACTACTACTGCTATTATTATTATTATTATTATTATTATTATTATTAGTAGTAGTAGTAGTAGTAGTAGTAGTAATAGTACTTCTACTGCTACGTCTATTGATGACAATGAGATTAATAGTTCCCTAACGTCTGAGATTTCGGACTCTTGCTTGATATAATGAGAGTTAACGAAATGCCCTGTCAACTATATATTAATAAAAAATAAACATGATAAGATAACCTGCAATTGCTCTAAAAAAACCAAAAATTTTCTTCCTGGTGCTCTTGTCTCTAGTTTAGAAATATATTGTATTTATAGAATATTTTACCGCTATGCCAAATATCTAGACTGAATACNTTATTATTAGTAGTAGTAGTAGTAGAAGTAGTAGTAGTAGTAGTAGTAGTAGTAGTAGTAGTAGTAGTAATAGTACTTCTACTGCTACGTCTATTGATGACAATGAGATTAATAGTTCCCTAACGTCTGAGATTTCGGACTCTTGCTTGATATAATGAGAGTTAACGAAATGCCCTGTCAACTATATATTAATAAAAAATAAACATGATAAGATAACCTGCAATTGCTCTAAAAAAACCAAAAATTTTCTTCCTGGTGCTCTTGTCTCTAGTTTAGAAATATATTGTATTTATAGAATATTTTACCGCTATGTCAAATATCTAGACTGAATACAAAAAGTGAAATATCTTCTGATATTTAGAGACCCTTTTTAGGACTATCACTAAATGCACTGATGGCTGATCCATGCGGAGAGGATTTCGGTTTTTCCATTTCCATTGCTTCTTCTGCTTTATGGGGTTTACCAGGGTTAGATCCTTTCTCAAATAACTTTTTCTGTTCCTCTTTGTGTCTTTTCCTCATCCCTGAAACGTTTTCTGTCCATCTTTCATAAAATTCTTGAACTTCCTGAAGAAGAGTTTCTTTTAATAACTGAGCTCTTCTTGCCATCACTTTAACTTCAATAGACTCAACCATTTCGAGATCTAAAAACGAAATATTTAGATTGTCATTTTGTGTAGCTTAGAAAATATCTATAGCGATAAAATCATATATTTTAGAAACCATATTTTTATTTCCAGGTTATTAAACTTTTACCTGGAGGACAAAACTTGAAAACTAAGTTACAGTTGAACTGTTTTTAGTTAATAGTAATAATAATAATAATAATAATAATAATAATAATAATAATAATAAGAAGAAGAAGAACAATAACAACAACAAAGTTCATGTCCAACATCACAGCCTGCACAGGGAGATGCTATTCACCTGCCAGACGAGAAAACTTAAACCCGGCTACTGACCAGCAGCTTTAGATATTAAGCACCTTCCTCAATATGTTGGTGGTTCCAATGATGGTAGATGTTTAAAGACCACCCGAGACATCAGGGATGCCCAACTCTATCAAACTGCGCTCAAACCGCTTCGTCACCACTCATAAGCTTCCCACAGCGATTGGGACAGTGCTGGTAAATACTCTGTGTAAGTTCCGGATTTGTTGGGCCAAGGAAGAGTACTCAGTGACCTTTTCTTCTTCCTTAGCTGTCACATTTTGATCGGAAGGCAGAGCAAAATCTACAATCAGCCATCTGTTCCGGGTGCGGTCAACAACAACAACATCTGGACGATTACTTTCCACCTGTTGTCTCCACTCATCCACCAAATGTCAAACCTACCATCTTCACTCTTTCTAACTTTGTCAGGCATGATCTTCAAACCACGTCCCAGCACATTTCAACCCATACTTCTTGCACAGCTCCCACTATATTCTCGATTCCATCCTATCATGTCGCCTAATAATAATATTAATAATAATAATAATAATAATAATAATAATTGCCCTGGGTATGACGATAAACTGTATCCGTTTGTGGAGTTTCGACGTGGGCGAATGAGGTTACCCTTTGCCACAACTACCTCCAGGTCACCCTTGGGCAAGGTGTAGAACCTGATAGCCTACTTCTCCGAGACCTTGAAATACCGGGTTGACGACAGGCGGAGTTAAGTCTGTTTATCTGGGTGACCTCGAAATTCCAGGTGGCATCTGGCGCGGAATAGTCAGCCACCTTGGCAGTAAGGTTAAAATGTAACCCCTTTTTTTATGGAAACCAGAAGAAACAGATCATGCCGCATCGGCCGTCACGCGGATAATCAAGGGTCGAATCCCTCAGTAGGAAACCAGGCTGGGGTGTTCGAAAAATCTGCTACTGGAATGAACTACAAGGTAATCAGAACCAGGATCCTCCTAACTCTGAACCTGTAGTGATTCCAACACCATCAACGCAAAAGGCAAAAAGACATAAATGGTCCATAGAGGATTATAAAAACGTTTTACGAGCATTTTATGCAGCCCAAAGAGGCCCACAAGAAATTTAATGGGACAGACTTCTGTTGAGTGGAGGAAAATAGTAGGCAATGACTTTCAAAAGAATTTAGATAGTAATAAACTTGTGAATGTGCGCAGAGACATATTCAAGTACAAAAGACTGAATGACGCTCAAATTAAACAACTTCGAAATGAAAAGAGAAAAGTTGATAATAGTGTTATGGAAGAACAAGCGATAGATGCAAATGCAGAAGCTATTGTGAGAGTAGTCAGGATGAATGAAAATGAGATAGAAAATGTGATTAATGCAGTTGGAAATGAAGAACAGCATCAGAACAATAACAATGATCAGACTGAGATAGATGACCTTTTAGAAAACAACGGAGCCAAGATTGCGGAAGCTCGTGACGACACCATCAGGGAACTAAGCAAAACTGAATTTTCAAAAATGGAAAATAGATAATCACTACTTAAAATTGCTGCAAACTCAAGAGCTTAAAAGATGATTAAACTTTATAACGTTGCTTTAAGTGAAATCATCAATGAAACCGAAACCAGAATTTGCAGTGTTAACAATCTTATATATTCAACTGCTAGAGCTGTCACTGCCCAATTAGGTGTAAAAGTAAAGAAAAAAGGTAAAATTACACTAATAAGACCCCCAAGTGGAAGGTAACAATCCAAAAGGAAATTGAATCTCTGCGGGTAGAGATCTCAATTTCAGATGAAATCTCAAAAGAAACGGCTGTTAAAACTAGGAGTAGTAGGAAAGTTAAGAAAAAATATCGGTTTACAGACGAGGCATCTATAGCAGAAATCAAAGAAACACTGAAACAAAAAATACAAGTTAAAGCACAACGATTGAGAAGGTTTGATAAGAGAAATAAGTTCTATCGTCAAAATAAAATTTTCAAAACCGATGCCAAAAAATTTTATCTGAAAATAGGGAAAGGTCAAATTGAGATTAAGGATCCACCAAAAGGTGAGGATGTTGAAGAGTTCTGGAGTAAGATCTAGGGTAAGGAAAAGCTCTTTAACAAAGAAGCAACCAGGATAGAAAGGGAGGAAGAACGAGTGAGTGAAGTGGAAGGACAGGATTGGGTGGTTATTACTAAGGATGAAGTCCAGGCTGAATTAAGGAAATCTAAGAAGTAGAAGTCCCCTGGCATCGACAAAATTCCGAATTTTTGGTTAAACTCACTAGTACCTTCACATGTAAATTTAGCATAATCTCTCAATGACACCATGGACAAGCTATTAACCTCAATCATTACGGAAAGAATGTACAACTTTTTAGAAACAAATTCCATCCTACCACAAAAGCAAAAAGGATGTCGAAGGAACTCATACGGATGCAAGGACCAACTATTGATCAACCGAATGATACTCGAAAATTGTAGAAAAGGAGAAAAAAGCCTTAGTACTGCTTGGATTGAATACCGCAAAGCCTTTGATAGTGTTCCACACGACTGGATCTTAAAAAGCCTTGGCATTTATAAAATTTCTCCCTATATCTCTAACTTTATCAGACACAGTATGGGGAAATGGAAAGCACGTCTTCGTCTTTCACACGACAATGGAGTAGCAGAGCCTAATTTTATTCGTATCAAGCGTGGTATTTTTCAAGGAGATTCTCTATCTCCACTTCTCTTTTGTATGTCACTGATTCCTCTTTCAAATGAGCTTAACAACACCGGCTCAGGATATAAAATTTTTGATTTTTGATAAAGTAATAAACCATCTGTTTTACATGGACGATTTGAAGCTGTACGCAAAAAATGATCAAGAATTTGAAGGGTTAATAACCACGGCGAAGGCGTTCAGTAATGATATATGCATGCACTTCGTCTTGATAAATGTGCAAAAGCTACATTTGTTAAGGGCAGGCTTAGAGAGACCACGTCCATTATTGTCGATGTAGATACTATTATTAAGGAACTAGATCAAGAAAACACCTATAAGTATTTAGGTGTTGAGGAAGGTGATGGTATTAGCCACGCAACTATGAAAGACAAAATCCACAAAGTGTATTATCGTCGCATAAAGCTGGTGTAGAAGGCAGAATTAAACTCGAAAAACCGCATTGCAGCGATCAACACTCCATCCCTGTTGCACAATATAGTTTCAGTATAATCAATTGGAATCACCCAGATCTCCAAAGAATGGACAGGAAGACTAGAAAATTAAAAACCTCTAATCGCATGCTCCACACTAAAGCTGACGTTGATCGCCTCCACTTGCCTAAAAGCGATGGGGGACAGGGCCTCATACACCTAGGACTGTCGTTTAAAACTAGTATTATTGGTATGAAAGAGTATCTTGAATGTACGAATGACTGGATGTTGTGTCTAGTCCATCGAGATGAAATTTGTAGGAAACTACATTCTATTATCAAGGAATCTAATACTTTTGAGCGAGAGCTAAAGGTAGATCCAAAGATCGAAGCAGAACAAGTACCTGTCACCAAACTGGCAAAAAAGGCAAAAGAAGCCGCCAAGAAAAATGGACAGGATCAACTTTCCCAACGATGGAGACAGAAAGCCCTGCATGGACAGTACGTTCTCCAAAGCCAAAACGCTGATGTACATCAAGTTGCAACCCATCAGTGGCTGAGGAGTTCGGGACTGAAGGCTGAGAAGGAAGGCTTCATCGTTGCTGCACAAGATCAATCTCTCTTTACGCGAAACTATCAAGCTAACATCTTGAGGAACGGAGCCGATCCTAAGTGCAGATTTTGCGATCATTTTGTTGAAACCATCGACCACTTAGTCTCAGGATGCACGGTATTGACAGCGAGTGAATATTTGAAACGTCATGATAGGGTTGGACAGTATTTGTACTGGGGAATATGTCAGCATTATCACGTAGAAACACCTACCAACTGGTATGAACACCATCCCCTGCCAGCGGTTAATGGTCCAAATGTTACCATCTTATGGAACTTTCCGGTTAATACTGATAGAACCATTCAAGCTAACCGCCCAGATATCATTATTAAAGACCACCTAGTGAAAACATGTACATTGATCGATATGAGCATTGTGAGTGATAAAAATATCTCAGTCAAACAGTTCGATAAGTTGAGCAAGTATAGGGATCTTGAGATCGAGATTGCTAAAATGTGGAATCTTAAAACAACTGCGGTTCCAGTAATAATAGGAACTTTAGGAATGATTAAAAAGGGAACAGATAAACATCTTGCGAAAATTCAGGGCAAGCGTAACTTACAGGAGGTACAAAAGATTGTCCTTATCAGCACCGCAAATATACTTCGAAAATATTTGTCTACGTAAAGAATCAATTTTTATAAGAATTTTTATACTATTTGATACAATTTTTAATCCTTTTTATTAAGTTTGTCTACAAAGTTTTGTATATTTTTGTATTATACTTGCTTTTATACTCCGCATTTATTAAACAATTAAGTTGCTCGTAGAAATCTTTGCTTGCCTCAGGTCACTGGGTGTGACCCGGTAAGTAATTGTCAATAAACAGCATTCATAAGAAAACCGTACATAATAACAATAATAATAATAATAATATAATAATAATAATAATAATAATAATAATAATAATAGGTTTTGCCTAGTAATTATGAATGGGCTAGATCAAACATTTCCGCACAAACCAGTCTTTTATAAATATTGAGCGTTTGATGTATTTTATACCTGGCATGTGCAGTACTAATGGTGATAGTAATCTGTTTTATCACTTTTTCAAACAATAAAGATCCAAAAGAAGTATACACCGAGCATCAATTTGGTCTTTATTTAAATTAGAACACCCTTTATCACAGGGAAACACTATTTTTAGTCCTACGCCTTCATCATTTGGCTACATAGGCATTAGGATCAAGGCACTAAATTTTACTTACCAACTCTCATATCGGACTGTTTTATCCCATCCTCTATGACGAGGTATGAGTTTGAATCTTACTGAGGAGATCATGAGCAGAAAAAGAAACAAATTTAGAGGGTGAACCCTACAGGGTTTTGTTTATCAAATAATGGGGTTTTAGGTACCAGCAATAGAGCATAAAAATTTTGTTATTTCAAGAATGTCAAACAAACGTTGGTGCGGAAAATGACCTTTATGAAGGTTTTCTGGGGAAAACCTTGTAAAATATCTAATTAACCCAGGGACGGTGGCACCTCGGGCAGCCATTAACTCTCAGCTCTCCTGTCTTCAAGTTCGTTTTGAAGCCCACCTGGATTACATTGATTTTTTTAATTTTGAGTTCTAAAACTCTTTGCACATTACAATAGTTATCCGAAAAAATAAATCCAGATATTTAGAATTAACACCTTTCACTTACTCTTAGCAGCTTCTATCATCCTTTTTCGTGGTCTCAAATAACCGTATTCAAACAACAAACCAACCAGAGAAAAGATGATTAGAAGAATAGAAGTTCCTAGGATGGCACTCCTAAAGAGATCACTGGAAGAATCAAACAGTCCTGATGAATTTTCTTCAGCAGCACTGACAGATGGTTCCTACAAGAAAAACAAACAAACAAGCGTATAGCTAAAAAATGTATGTACTATTTAGTCATCCTTATTCCGTCGAAAGTGGCACTGCAGGTATAGGGGCTGCCCAGTCAAAATTTGTTAGACTTTTCGTGGTTTTGGACGAATTTTTGTCGATTCATAAAAGATCTCGACTTTTCGTCAGTTTTCCAACTCTTTCACCTTCTCAATCGCGTGCAGTAGCTAGTACTTGTTCCTTTTGACCTCCGAAATTGACACCTAAATCAAAGGTCACTGATTATAGCACTGTATGCATTTCAAATTAAACCCTCACCCAATCAAAACCCAGTATTAGTGAAGGTTTTTTTATGTGTGTGTGTGTGTGCAAAACACACTCTCAGTCCTTATCACTTATTCTGATTGAGGAGAAGGAGTACAGTATGTGTTTTATCCCTTAGTGAAAATGGGACCAAAAAAAGCAAATTAATACAAAATGTAGTAGTACTCCCCCCCAATAACGAACACACTTACGGGTAAATTGAGATGTTCGTTATTGGGAGGGAGCCGTTATTTGGGGGGACCATATTTTTATGTACTTTCTTTTTCTTTCTTCTCTGCTTTACTTGTGTCAAACACATCAATGAAAACATCACACAAAAAGTACTTTACAATTGTAACGAGCAAATATAGTGCATGTTGTGAAATAAACAAAGAGATCGAACAGGATACAGTAGGCCTAATCACTATAGGTCAAAAAACTAGCGAATCAAATCCTTGTGTCATAAAGAGTTGCTGAAGCACTACAATGTAGAGAAAGATTCCTTTCCTCATTCGCAGCTGCTTTTGTGGAACGATGGTGGCAGCGGCTTCGATCATGTGCCTGGCTTGAAATAACACAGCCAAGAGTTCAGTGTTGCCCCTGACGGAAGCGTACTCAACGCATTTTGAGATACAGGCTGCTGCCTCAATCCTCGTTGAGGTGGTGAAGTGGTATCGGGATCGTCATCCCCATCACTTGGGGTGTTCCTACTGGACGATAGTTCCGTTCTTGTATCCTGCAAAGCTTCAGACACCTCAAGACCATCATCCATGCCACAATATTCCTCCATGGTGATGTTCTCTTGGACCAGCAGCGCTTGCTGTCCATCAGTTAGAGCTGGAA
>RDPX01000006.1:5051649-5069733 GCA_003991215.1 Morbakka virulenta | reverse complement strand
TATTATTACTATTATTATTACTATTATTATTACTATTATTATTACTATTATTATTACTATTATTATTACTATTATTATTATTTATATTTATATTTTTATTCATATTAATATAGGCCAGTTTTTTCAGCTGTATAATAAGCATTAATCGCTAAAACAAATTGGAACTTTAAAAAACAAGAGAAGCAATATAGAGCTTAGTAACTTTACTGTAAAATTAAACAAGAAATGAATTTAAAATATTTTAGTTTTGAACAAGAACAAATTCTAATTTATGACCATAAGTATTAAACTAGCGTTTCTAATAAAATGGACCAACATCTCTAAAAATTAACGAAAAGTTGAAATAATCTAATTTAATAAATGAGAAACAATTAATCATTTTAACCAGTAAGCAGAAATACAGGAAATGCTAAGTATTTTTCTCAGCAAGTGTATAAAAATTAAAAGAGAAAAAATTAGAGATGCTTCCAAATAGTAGTTATGCCATTTTTAACTTGATAATATTGTTTTATGATCATTGTATTAATTGTGTTCAAAACAAATAGGAATGTACTAAAGAAAAGTCTTTTCTTTCTTTTTCAAACTAAGAGAAAATATGTGACCTCAGACTTGAATAAACATTCTATTTATATAATGCCATATAGCCAGATGGAAATGTTCGTTATGTTTCTGACGTTTTATCCACGCAGTTTCAAATAAAAAATTACTATTGTCTAAGTAATTTTAACAAAAATAATGTTACATATTTGTTCATGTCAAACGTTAAATTTATCATGTTAGCTTTTTTGAAAAATCAAAGGACACAAAATAAAAAGGAAAGAGAAAAAACATTCTATTTACATAATGCCATATAGCCAGATGGAAATGTTCGTTATGTTTCTGACGTTTTATCCACGCAGTTTCAAATAAAAAATTACTATTGTCTAAGTAATTTTAACAAAAATAATGTTACATATTTGTTCATGTCAAACGTTAAATTTATCATGTTAGCTTTTTTGAAAAATCAAAGGACACAAAATAAAAAGGAAAGAGAAAAAACATTCTATTTACATAATGCCATATAGCCAGATGGAAATGTTCGTTATGTTTCTGACGTTTTATCCACGCAGTTTCAAATAAAAAATTACTATTGTCTAAGTAATTTTAACAAAAATAATGTTACATATTTGTTCATGTCAAACGTTAAATTTATCATGTTAGCTTTTTTGAAAAATCAAAGGACACAAAATAAAAAGGAAAGAGAAAAAACATTCTATTTACATAATGCCATATAGCCAGATGGAAATGTTCGTTATGTTTCTGACGTTTTATCCACGCAGTTTCAAATAAAAAATTACTATTGTCTAAGTAATTTTAACAAAAATAATGTTACATATTTGTTCATGTCAAACGTTAAATTTATCATGTTAGCTTTTTTGAAAAATCAAAGGACACAAAATAAAAAGGAAAGAGAAAAAACATTCTATTTACATAATGCCATATAGCCAGATGGAAATGTTCGTTATGTTTCTGACGTTTTATCCACGCAGTTTCAAATAAAAAATTACTATTGTCTAAGTAATTTTAACAAAAATAATGTTACATATTTGTTCATGTCAAACGTTAAATTTATCATGTTAGCTTTTTTGAAAAATCAAAGGACACAAAATAAAAAGGAAAGAGAAAAAACATTCTATTTACATAATGCCATATAGCCAGATGGAAACGTTCGTTATGTTTCTGACGTTTTATCCACGCAGTTTCAAATAAAAAATTACTATTGTCTAAGTAATTTTAACAAAAATAATGTTACTTTTTTGTTCATGTCAAACGTTGAATTTATCATGTTAGCTTTTTTGAAAAATCAAAGGACACAAAAGAAAAAGGAAAGAGAAAAAATGAGTTATTCACTAAGAAAATTTATGGTCAGAATATTATGAAATCTTGCCTTCTAGCACACGAATTTTATAATACTTAGAGTTTATTTTCAGTCTTTTGATTAGTTTTAATAACCAACACATATAAAAATTTGTTAAACATTTTAGGTTACAGGAAAATCATAAACAAGATAACGAAGAGTTACGATATTTAGCCATTATTATTCAATTTTAGACGATTTCGGTTTCCATTGCTGAGCTATATTCTTACTATTAATATACCTTTTTGAAATTGTATTGTTATATAGTCAGTTTGTAGTGAAGATTTTTGGAGTATACGATCATATTATTTGTAAGATAATATTTAGTTGGAAGTGATTAATACCAATGAAATTCATTGATGTACTTCACATTGGGCCTAGGCTACTCCAGTGCATTTGCTCTTTCTCTTTGTCAATCTTTAATTTGGCTGAAATATGAAAGACAAGCACCAAAAAAAATTTTCAAAAATATCAAATTTATATGCTTTTCCCCCTCTAACAGCCTCATATAGACAGTAAGTGCCAATTTTCTGTAGCTCGTATTTGGTGCTGTTGTCATGACTTATCCAAATTAAGAGTATTTGATGAAAGTACTCTTTTACTGATATTGTACATATAAATTCACTTTTATTCACTGTTATTCCAATGATTTTTTATAATTTTTAATCATAACTCTTTTCAGGTTCAAATGCCTTTCACAACCTATATGCTGTTAAGTCGATAATTTCTTACAGACATTTTCTGTAAAGGACCCTTTTTTCTCAAATCTTTGACTCTGGACCAAAACCCCACCCTTTTTGAATATCCTCTGTCCAGGATTTACACCCTTTTCTCTGTAATTTCAGGAACAAGGGTGACTATCAATTTTTATATAGAAGTGTATCTACTGGGCGCTTCTGTCGACTTAAAATGTAGCAGTTACAAAATATGATATCTCCTTTTCAACAAACAACTTAATCTTTTCTAAGCACATAGATAAAATTTTTAACCTGAGCCTTCCTCCAATCAGTAAGGGATTAAAAGAAATAAAAATTTATAGCCACTAAAATATTACATGATTAATGACGATACTTATCCTAGTTGGTGTCTAACTATTAAGTAGCTAAGTTTAGCCTTCCAATACATTGAACTTTGAGTAGGCATATTATTACTTTTGATATGACCATTGCAGTGCCAACCAACAATCCAAATTTTAGGCCTTAGATAAACAATCGGGAATTTGGTTTCTTTGTTACTATTGCTTTGGCTATTTTTCAGTTTTCTTCAGCTGAGGAATTTGTACGATTCTGTAATCTTACCTTGGCATCATAGAGTTTAACATCAGTTTCAAGTGTTACCACTGTTAGGGAAGTTGTAATTACTCCGGTGAAAATCGAGATAATAATGAGGCCTGTCAATACCCATATGATAGCAAATACTCTTCCTGGTACACCAACTGGAGCTATGTCACCATATCTGTAAAAATTAAAATGATATTTCTTGTAATAAAACTAAAAAGTCTGTCAATGAAAAAGTAGTTAATATAATACAAAAAAAATATTATACTAGACTACAGCAGCAATTTACAAAGAAGCAAGTGCAAAAATCAATGACTATGTGTATCATGTCTCAGAATGCATGTCACTTGTTGGATTATCTTAGATTGTGTGCAAACACATAAATCTTTTCCCCTTCCTCTTCCATACTCTTAAACTCTTTGCTAAGTAAAAATCCCCATTCTTGTCACCAGTTTCTTGCATCGTGGCAAGGCAGCAATTTAGATAGAAGGAAATGCAAAACAAATATCTTTGTAATTCTGTTTCAGGCTTTCATATCCAATCCTCTTGTATTTGAAAGCTTTATCCATAAATCGTACTATTGCAGTAACACACCAGATTAGCTAAGGGAGTGCATTCTGTTCATACGGTAATGTGTCAAGGAAGATCAGTCTAGGGTCTTTCGGTTATGGCTCCCTATTTCATTTTGCCACCATTTACTCTGGTATAGCTCCCCATAAAACTTCACACAATGCTATTCTCCCTTTGCAATTGTAACTGCTCACCAAATTCTAACAAATCTACTTTATTCAGTTACTGTTCATTATTAACATTTAATTAAAACTCAGAGTACACAATATTATTCTCTTTTTCTTAATTCATTTGTCAGTGGTACACGTTCCAAATAGTTTGGGTAGAAATTTTGAGATTAATATCAAACGAAAGTTAAAATTTTATAATTTATGCAACTGTCCAGAATACTGGATTCTTTTCGGATAACATAAGTTATAAATAGTTTTAAAAAATATTTTACCACATTATCCAATCCAAGCATTTATTTATTTTCGTATTAAATTTTTATTTACCTTTTCAAGCTGTTGTTGATTGATTTAATTCGCAGTATATAAAGATATTAAACTGGTTTTTTAAATGCTCACCCAACTGTTGTCATAGTTACAAATGCCCACCAAAATCCCTCAACAACTCCTTCGGTAAAGGATCGTGGAAACTGTTCTTCGTTCCAGTAGGTGTCCTTGAGTAGAAAAAAATCTGGAAAATTATTATCTTTTTGTACATTTAATTTGCACTAAAGATATAGAAGTTATCATCGAGTTATACTTTAGACAAAGAAAGACTGAAACATAGTTTTGCCTTATTTTGTTTGTTTACTCGAGGGTTAATGCTTAACCGAGGACATACTTTATTTTCTACATCAGGGTAGTAATTGGTATTTACAGGTATGTAGTATACATGCTTTTTGTCAAAATTTGGTTAAAAAAGGAGAAAGAAGAAAAAATTTATTCAGAAGTGGAGTAAGAAATTCCTTTTAACTAAGAAGTGGCACTATTGGTTACAAATATAATACCAAGAAGGCAAGTATATAAAACGGGTTGTTTAATTGAGGAAATATATTACATCAGCTGAATTCAAAGGCATTAATAGACATCTACAAGGAAAATATTTTGTATCTCATCTTTATATTCATTTAAGACGATCATTCAATGGTTACACTATTTGCCAAGTATAATCTTAACACTATACTTCATTAAGAATTACAAGTCTTCATCTAAACAAGATGCTGTTTTCATTGTGATTATTAAGTTCTTTATAACGAATCGGTTTAATGAAGAAAACTTACCAATGCCCACATTATAATCCCCGCAAGTATTGCCATGACAACGGTAAGCACAAGTACTGGCCATCCCTGAAGTATTGAATTGAATATGGCCTGGCCTTGGCTACCCTGAGCTCGGTAAACTGTAAATGCAACACCAGGAGAATCGACAACAGCAACAAAGCGGTATGTTTGCCTAAAATATAGAACGCACAGCTACCTATCATTACAACAATTCAACTAATAGTAATAATAATAGTAATAGTAATACTAATCATAATAGTAATAGTAATGTTAAAAGTAATAGTAATCGTAATACTAATACTAACACCCTCCTCCTCCTCCTCATCCCTATCCTCGTACTCATCATACTCATACTAACACTATCAGAGCTGTTGCTTCTACTATATTGACAAAACAAGAACTACATCTATCATATGAAGCTTTAAAGAGATTTAATTTATGTTACTAATTTGCAAAGCAAGTGAGTGTATCCTGTAGCAAGATGTTTATTCGAGTTTTGCTTATGAAGTATGTTTAGGGAAATATTATTTTATTAATTAAATAATTACTTTGGGGGCATGTATAATTTTTGTTTGGAAATGATAATGATTTTCCTGGTCCAGAACTAGTGGTCCAGTAATGGAGTTAGTGCTTATCTTGTTTTTTCTATTCTTACTTTGTGTGTCATAATCAATGGTATAGTAGTATGTCATTATTAGTTGGGGTATGGCTATTTTAAAGGGGTATTCAGTTGCATTAGTAAGATTTATAAATGTTACTTCATTTAAAAATCACTGCAATTATCGGTGCTTGACTAGTACAGTACTTTATACTGTTATGGTTGCAAGCCAAATGAAATTGGTTTAGGTAACAACCTTTCATTGTCCTGCCTGTAACACATCCCTGAGGGCAGGGGGGCTTTGCCGACGATTATTTCAAATTGCAACAATACGAAATGTTCAAATAGTAAACCCAACACAGGTATCTTCAATAACTAGGTCATTTAATACGCAAACCAAATCTGCATTGGATGAAGCATGCCTCTGCCAGATCAACTGGAGTGAGCATACCAGAAAACGAGACCGAAGACCACTTGGTAATGTTTTACCCAAAAGGAGTCCGAGGACCTCCAACCTACAGATTGAGACCCTATAACCGTCATGACTCACAGAAATGAATTGTAAAGTCGTGGACTGACGCTGTAGCTAACCCAGAGCGAAAGAGAAAGTAAGCAAATAATTTTGTTCTCCATGCATTGGTATCAGAATAAATTCAAAACATTTGCTGAGCGACATTGTCGTTGCAGGATAGAGCAAGAACGACAAAGTAGAAATTTTCCTGGCTACCTTACGTACATAATATACATTTTAATCTACCTGTATTTTTCATCGTGTTTTCCTCCTCCGACGGGTAAACTGATGTCATATTTATCGGTTTCAATATTTGCTTTCACTTTATTGAGGTCAAGTTTTTGTGCAGCTGCATCCTCTCCCCAAGCAATGGTAGATCTTCCATGACCTCCGGAACAATTTCCACAGCAAGCAGCTATCATCTTAGTAACAATGGTATAAAAAATTCCTCCATACTCTATCTTGCTCCCAGATATTGTTTTCGGATAGCGAGTGTAGGGAGCGTAATCATACCAGTTTGTTGTTATTACTTTGGGGCATCTACACTTTTCTGAAGTGGAAAGGAAAATATAGTGACATTTCGAATAGAGCGTAAAAAGTTTGGTTCTGTGTTGGTCTAACAGTAAAAGTACATTGTTACGGGTTCTGGTAAGTAACTAATGATACTGAATTACTGATATTCCGTTTGAACCATCGCTATCATCATTAGCCTATAAACGTATGGTTCCTTTAAGCAGTGATGTTCCCGTAATTGATCATTAGCTTACAAGGTAAGAGATTCTTGCATTGAACTTTGTCACCACCGTAGAGGTTTTGGAGCCAATTTTTTCTTCTTTAATAGCAGAACATTTCATTTGTAGATTTTTGAAAGTAAAGTAGTAACAGTGATGAAGCCGATAAAAAGAAAATATTAAAATTAAAAAAACTATGAGCTCATTGACTGGAAGTAAACTTCATGCCTTGTAGTGAACAATTGGTTAAAACAAAATTCTTCTAACTAATGCAAAATCATATATTCAATGCCAAAGAAAAAAATATTAAATAGCCAAATAGTTAAAGTTACAGCTTTTTATTAACTTCTTATTCTGGGCAAATTACTTACTTTTGTACATTTGATCTGCTTACTGCAGTAAATTGATATCAAAGATGCCAGTTAAAACAAACATTGATCTGAAGATTTTTACGTTTAGATTGTCATGCTAAGATTATCATAAATCCAGGTAAATATCTCATCAAAGCAACAAGGGTAACTTGTAAAATCATTAAAATAATACCTCGTGTTGCGTGATCTTATTTAAATGAGTTTTTTTAGTTTTTTCGGATTACAAAGACTTTTTCAATCTATAAAGAATTGGATTTTAGATGTGATAACAAATTTATTGATCTCCCATTAGTAAATTGTAACTTAGATTAAACAGCAACAACTTCAAGATAAGTATAAAATTGATTTTCTACTTCGAATTAGTAATACTCTTTAATACTTTTTCTACTATAGTCTCTACAACTTTTTATAAATTTTTAGTGCATTTGTAAAATTTAAAATAACGATTTGATAACAACATACGTCCAACTAGTAAATACTGATTTTTAAAAGGGCAGGTTTAATTTGTACCTGACTCTGTTGCCCAGCGTATTCAAATTTCATTCTGGATTCACACTACTAAAAGCAGGCAGCTAAAAATTAATAAAAATGGCTAAGAATTATCATTTTTGTAAATATTAGCAAATTGCCTTCGGAATTGGTCATTTTTTGGCATATAAGTATTACAATTATTAGAAATTACAATTTTAATACCTCGAATGGTTAAATTGAATTCTTCCTGATCACTTCCAAGTTTATTTGTAGCTTTGCAAGCATACTTCCCACTGTTCGACATCTTAAGATTATGAAGTTGGATTGATCCATTTGAAAAACGATGTTTCACATACTTGTCTTGCAAAGCTGCAAATGAATTATTCTCTGTTTTCTTGAACCATTGAAAAACGGGAGGAGGGATGCTTTCAGCATTACATGAAATCGTTATTATTTCACCTTCTTCAGCAAACACGATTCTACTGCATTTCACTGTGTCTCCATTAAGGCCAAGGCATTTTATCTGGGGTCTAGCTGAAAAGTGAAAGAAAACAATTCCTCTTACAGACAAAAACCAAACTCCATTTCGAATGGTCTAGGATTTCAGTTAATTATTGAAACAACCAAATGTTTCTAAAATAGTGCAATATTTGAAATA
The DNA here is from genome assembly GCA_003991215.1 of Morbakka virulenta. Taxonomy (NCBI): domain Eukaryota; kingdom Metazoa; phylum Cnidaria; class Cubozoa; order Carybdeida; family Carukiidae; genus Morbakka; species Morbakka virulenta. The sequence goes on along the minus strand of RDPX01000006.1, from coordinate 5,061,382 downwards.
TTGTACTATTTACTATTTATTTTTAATTAAGTAAAAAGTATGATTTTATTACTTGAATATTTATCAATATTCATTGCACCAGCTTTTCAATAGCGTGTTTTTTAAGCCATAAGCTCATGTGTTCACGTGCTCATGTATTAAAGGCTTTTTGTACTCATATATTCATTTTCTTTATTCATATGTATTAAGAGTTTAGGTGTGTTCATTTTCTCATTAGTCAGTGAATTCAATATCCAAGTTTAAAACTCAATGGTTTTAAAAGAAAAAAACCCCTTAATATATCATAGGATTAGATGAAGAAATTGTTACAATGAATGTATTTTCTCTGAGACAGTAATAAAAGTTGTAAATTCCTGTACACAATAATATTGATTTCATCATCAAAGTATTTTCTCTGAGACAGTAATAAAAGTTGTAAATTTCTGTACACAATAATATTGATTTCATCATCAAAGATTTGAGGAATGGCGTTTAAAGATTTTTCCATAACTAAGCTTTTCTAAACTTACCAAAAATGAACTTAAATATGGAAAATTATAAATGATAATCAAATAGTTGAAACAGCGGTTACACTATTTGGTTGTGTGTATTACAAGGCTTTGTAACTTAAATTCTACTTTTATTGTTAATACTGCTGCTACTATTACTGCTATTATAAACAAAATATAATGATACTATTATCACTATTATTGTTATTATCATCATCATTATTTTTTTTACTGGAAGCTGTTAGAAGACTGTGCAAAGTTCATACCGACAAATCAGAATCGTAAATCAATAATCTTATTAGTTTTTAAAATTTTTAATTAAGTATTAGTAGTGGTAGTAGTAGTAATAATAGTAGGAATAGTAGTAGTGTTATGAAACATAGCAGCAGCAGCAGTAGTAGTAGTAGTGGTGGTAATAGTAGTAGTGGTATGAGAAGTAGTAGTAGTCGTAGCAGAAATAGTAATAGTAATAGAAGTAGCAGTAGTAGCAGTAGAAGTGGTAATAATAATAGTGTTAGTACTGATAATAATATTAATAGAATTTGTTTTTAGTAAATGTATTTAAAAATGGAACCCATAGAGGGTAGAAATTTAGCAGCAACATCAACATCTGCAATATTTCTCGTATTATTAACAGTACTAGAGTAAATGAAGTAGTGCCACTGAAGATAGAAGTAATAAAAGCCTGGCTGGTAACAGGAGGAATAGTTAGAACGAGCAGTAGGTATAGTAACAGTAAAAAACCGTACCAGTGACAACAGCACTATCATTCGTAGTAATGAAGGTTGAAGTACTGGCAGTAATACAAGAAAACCATTAGAACTAATCTGTTATTTGTAGCAACGAGGAGATAAGTTCTAGTAATAACAGTTATAAGAATAGAAATATGAGAAGAATTAAAAGAGCAGAAATAAAATTAATAGAAACAAAAATAGCGGTAATATCACAAATGATAGTAGCTGCTGCAGTACTGCACGTTTTGGTAAAAGAAAAAGAGGAAAAAGAAGTACTAGTAGTATTAGAAGTATTCTTGATAGGGGTAGCATCTGTGGTAGTAGAAGAAAAAGTAAAGGTAGTATGAGTAGTGGTAGTAGTAATAATAGTGGTGATGCCATTACCAATAACAGTAGTAGTAATAACAATATTGGTAGTGTTGGTAACAGTACTGGGAGTATGTATCAGTAAGTAATAGTTCTATTAATAGTGATGGTAATAGTAGTAGTGGTAGTATGGGTAGAATTGGTGGTATTAGTACTTGTAGCAGCATGTGGAAAGATGTTTCACTTAGATAACAACTTAATAACATTACCTTATTGATTTCGTCTTTTTCAGTCAATAAGTACTATTTTGCTTTAGAGCATCTCCTTTATCCCTTATAGTGTGTTCATTGCCTTTATCACCAAATTGATAAAACGATACTGTTACTAATCACACTATCATAAATTTATGTTAACATTTATGTCTTATACCAAAACAGGTTTTGGATTACAGGTTGGGATTCGTTTTGTCAAGCTTTTTCGTCAATTATTTATTCATCACAGTGGTCACACATATAAATTTGTGAATTTTGATAACGATCTCAATGCAGCCATCAAATACCTCCTTTCTATACCAATGTTAACATTTTTCAAAAGCCTACCTTGTGTTACTTTGACATCGTACGTTGCATTAAATCCTTTGAATCCTTCCGAGTTGTCTGAGTTAAACCGGACCAGAAACATATTTGTTGTGTCTGAGACCGTAAATTTGCTTAAAGTGCCACAGTAACCCTCAGGAAACCCATAGGAGGACCATTCAGTCTGCCCCAAAGATTTTCGATACAGTCTGACATAATCGTATTCCATACACCTTTTACTTGGCTCAAGGGCAAAGTCTACAAAGGTTACGGAGATATCTGCTGAATTTTCTGGAGCACTTATGATCCATCCACATTTCTTATTATTTGGATACTTCTTCGGATAATTTGGAGTAGCGAATGACCCCATTGTGCTGTTCAAATAAAAAGTACAATCGGCATCTATGAAGAAAAAAGTAATTGAAATTATTTGGTGATAGACAAACAGTGTTGTACATATTTTAATTATTGTGAATACTAATTAATTATTTTAGAACGTTTAAACCTTTTTATATCTCAGCTCTTGCATACGTTGTCAATAATGCATTTTTGCCTGCAAAGGTTTTAGCTTCGCGCCAGCATTATATCTTTGTGTATTGTAAAGATAACAAAATAACGACTGCATGCTGTTCTTCTTTCTATTACTCTTACTTCTATGTCACGACTACAAGGAACAAACTTCATAGAGATAAAACATTTGGCGGGAAATAGTAAATTCCTAAACAGTAAGGGTCTTTATATCCTTTCAAGGAAATATTTGTTCAAGAGGCTGGCAGGTTTTATCCAATTTATTATCATTATCATCATCTTAGCTCATTATCCCACTGCTGACAGATTCCCCCTATATATTTCACCACGTTTTACGATACTGCCCCTTTTGCATTTATATGCTGCCAGCCATCAATTTCTTGTAATTTTTTAATTGTCCATCTCGGTATCCCTCTAATTCTCTTTCCTTTTCTGAATATCTGCTCAATTTTTTCTTTGCCTTACTTGGTGATGTTTATACCAGCAAGATGCTCTACCTAGTCCCCACCGTATCCCATCCCTTGTAGGATGGTTGTTTCCTCCATTTTACTCCCCAAGCACATTGGTATTTTTTCTCTCTTCCAGAAAGTTGCTGTTTTCTCCAGTTCCTATCCTGTTGTTATTCTTTAATCAATTCCTTTGATTATTTGATTTTAGAGTGGTTTCAATATTTCTAGGCTACTGTAGTTGTTTTCTCCTTCTAGTTCTTTGTCATCTATCACCATTCCTTTTCTTTGTAAATTCCTTGTGGTCTCATTACACATAATTTTGGTTTTCTTCTAGTTTCCCTTCATTTCTTTGGTCTTACGTCTTCGAAGTTTTGAAATAAAATCATTTTATACTGAAGATTTAATATTTTTGTTCTGATATTCACCAGGTTTGAATTTTGAGTCTTAGATTTACATTAGAAAATATGCTGTAATAATGGCTTAAGTCCAGAGACAGTGTGGAACGGATTTGGCGAAAAAAACATAATTTAAAAATTGATCTAAAACTCTAAGACTCAAAGCCTACTCTGACGTAATACTGTATAGTGGGTTATAAGTGTAGTGGGTCTAACTAAGTTGAATCTTACCTGCGTGTGTTGAAAATATGCCTGGCCCTTCTTTTCCGTTAGTTATAAGGGAATTTATGCCCACCAGGGGCCGAGGGATATAAAAGAGACATAACTGCAAAAAAGCCGAGGGTTTGTCAATAGAATTACAGCTGAATTACATTGTCTTACTGGTACTATTCAGTACGTAACAAGTGTAAACCAATCACAAGCTAACGGCCTTGTCAGAAGGCAGGCAGAATAGAACAATTAAGAATTCGTTAAGAGAGGTGCTTGGTGGCAACCTCAGCATTTGGGCATGTGTTATTGAAAGTGCGCTTTTGTGGTTACTCCGTCATTAAACATATGTTCACAAAGTGCTCCCTGTGAGGGCAACAGAAAAGCTGTCTTACCAATTGATATTAAACACAATAATAATAATAATAAGTAAGTAAATAATAAGGACCTTTGGAACTTGAACGAACTATGTGAAAAAGTACATGTTTGATACAATCCTCGAGTCAGAAATCTCTTTAAAGAACCAAGTTTATAATAAAGTTCAAATCACATTCAAAACGTTAGGACATTCTAAGCTGGAGAACTTGACTGATCATAGTATAGTTTTAAGGAAGAACCAAAACGGCACTTTTTGGGAAAGGAATTGAACAACCTTTCTTAAGCCATGTATATTTTATNCAATTGATATTAAACACAATAATAAGGACCTTTGGAACTTGAACGAACTATGTGAAAAAGTACATGTTTGATACAATCCTCTAGTCAGAAATCTCTTTAAAGAACCAAGTTTATAAGCTGGAGAACTTGACTGATCATAGTATAGTTTTAAGGAAGAACCAAAACGGCACTTTTTGGGAAAGGAATTGAACAACCTTTCTTAAGCCATGTATATTTTATTGTATAAAACTTATAGAAAGCGACGCTTATCACATTAATGATGGCATCACCAACATTACTGAAAAAATGAAAAGGTGTGATTGCAAAATGATTTCTACAACTTCCAAAAATAGACAAAAACATTTTGATTACTGGTGATGCTTGTCTTAACGATGGAAAAATGGACGCCATTTGAAAGATAATCTTGAAAGCTGTCAGAGTTGAATTGTCATCAGCGAACAAATTATCTGACAATTTCCAGTGCAGTTTTTGATAAAATTGAATCAGCATGTTCAAGAAAGTCCCTGACAATTCATAAGGTGTCATCTATGGGAATACTTTTGTAAAATGATGTAAAATCAAAGGAGACCACGATTTCATCTGCCTGGACTCTTTTTTGAATAGTAGGAGTGCAAAAGCAGTAATGTTTTTGTAGTGGTTTACATTCATCTTTCTGTGTGTGTGAGCTCAAGAAGTCAGCTATTTAACACGAAAGTGAATACAGTGGATCCCTACTTAAGCTACGATTGCACGTGTTGGTACATAAGACATGTGTGCTTTCAGTAACCCCTAGACCTGCGGTAAAGTGTAATCTCTGGATTTAAAGCTGTGGTAAAGGCAATTATCAAGGCTATGGTATTTCTGTAATGCGCTTAGTGTTTCGCTTACGTTGGTCTTGACTAAGTTCATTGGGTCACGCTTAACTATGGTTTATGATTCATTGTTGACTGATTTATGGTACTTTTGGATATAGCCAGCTTTGCTAAGGAAAGTAGTCACTCCCTTTGTCAGCTGGAGGGATGGAGGTCTAATCATCATTCTTTACAGTCTTGATGGTACATCGTTCTTTTTTCATAAGGATGTCAATAGGTGCTATGGAAGATTGAAGAGCAAGGCTAGTTTTTGCTTGAATTGTGACTGCTTCATTTTTGGACAGGTATTTTACTGCTGTTTCAACTATTGAGACCATCTCCTTTACAGGGATGATCTTGGGAGTTCTTGGAAGTCCAAATCTTTAACAAGAAAGAATTTCTCTGTTGATGACAGTGTCCTACTAGACAGTTTGACAATCAATTCAATAAGACTTGTCTTTTGGTTTTGATGTTGGTGATAACTTTCATTTCAGGTTCTCAATTTTTTTTTTTTTTGGTTTCTTTCCCTGGTAAAGAGTGAGCTTTGTCTGTGAATATCATGACAGTACATAGTCTGTTCTCAATATTATGAAATATTTGTTTCGAAGTATATGCTTAAGAGTACGCTAAAAGATGAAAACAAATTTCTTGAACAGATATACAAGTTAGAAACCATTTTTGAAAAAGGGTAAAGCGAGGATATCAGGGGGCCACAACATATTTCGTCAATTACAACAAAACGTTAATGAACACGTGCTGTGCAGTGTTTGTGTACTTACTAAGTTGTGTCACATCTCCAGTTGCAGGTGTTGCTTGAAACTGTGGGAAAAGAAAATTAGGAGTTTGATTTGCTGATACTTGTAAAAGCCAATTGACCAATTTACGCTGGTTGTATCAATATTTACAGAAAAAATTGTTACAAAGACCACAATATCATATATTAAAGCTAATTAAAAAGTAATAATTTATTACCAATAAGTTATTAAGACATTTTACCCTAGTTTACTTCAACAAACTGCCTGTAAGAAGTCTTACCTACCAAGCTGTTTAAATTTTTATGTAAAGGCCCTCTGACACAATAATGGAAATAATCTTGAAATATAAATCAAATCATAGTGATAGTTTTTTGCTTTTAACTTAGGGATTGCGCTTTTGCAGGGCTCTTGCTGCATCTATATTCATTTTATCAGACAATGAAGTGCATTATTTCTCGACATTTTGAATGTCATAATGCAGTGATCCCAAACCATTTGTGTGCCAAGGGCCGGTTTCAAAGTTTAAGAAATTCCTGAGGACCGATGCATAGATAAATGGCAGATTTACAAATTAAAACTTATACTTAAACTACTTTAGGTTCTTACAAAATATATACATCAATAAAAGTAAAAAGAAAAACCAGAAACACTAAAATTTATTAAAATGTAATCACCAAAAATAATAATGCTGTCATCCCACGGCCAGGTAGGTATTTCTCTACGGCCCGGTGGTTGGGGACCCCTGTCATAATGTAGTATGTATTTATTCTTTTTTCAATTTTCAAGCAAACATTTTTTTAGGAAATGACATATGAATAATAAAAAGCGTAATCAAATCACTATAATTCCAGCGCACTCAAACTATTGAAAAATAATGGCATCATCTAATCAATTTTTTGTAATGTAATTTACAAATTATAGCTTGGCAGCCCAAAAAAGTGCTGTCTATGTGTGCATTTGGTTAATTGCTAAAATGTTTCAGTTCAAGGTTGAAAATGAATAAGCTAGCCTTTCTGGTGTACAAAAAGGGTTCTGCTTCATTCATATTTTGCAATAAGAACGCGAGAAAGCCTGTAGTGTTTATATGTTTGTCTGTCTGTTTGTTTTTAGAAGCTAAATAGCCTCATTTCAAGATTAAAATGGAGTAATCTGGACTTTTTGGTGAGCTAAAAATGTTATAAATTATCCATTGTAATAAGTAATCTTCAGGTCTTAAAAAATAAATTTCTATGAACTCCTTTATTTTACCTAAATGTACCAGCCATATTATTTTGCTTACAATAAGAAAAGATAAACTTGTAGTAGAAAGAGATAGAGCCCAGACCTTTATGTAAAGTAAAGCACATTTGTTATGTAAAAAATGGTTGAATATACGGATGCAATGACAAGGAGTTTACTAATATATTCCACTTTGCTTAAACTTCGATCAAATTTTTCTTTTAGTAAATGAAATTTATAAACAAAAAAGGTTATTACTTTATGTCCTTCTCATTCACACAATCTAGTCAAGGTATATAACTCTACATCCTTTAAAGAAACCAAGTAAGTAATGATTGCTTCAAAAATTCAAATTTTATTTCAATGTTCCAGCCATAATTTCTTGCTAACAGTGACAAAATCCATGAAGTGTCGAAATACAAGTTAGAACTTAATTGAAAACCTAGAGGTTTACTTTCCTAGTTTGTCTATAGGGATGTAAAAATCTCGAGTTTACCAATATTTACAATACGTTTGTGCTTGTGTCCCTAAAAAATATTCTAATTAGGTACATTCATTAAAAGGGGTGAATAAATTCTAAGTTCATTTACCCATTAGCCAGAAAACTATGTTTTTGTGAAAAACAATTTCATCGAAGTTTCTCAATAAATTTCTTAATTTTAACTAGGAGTACCAGATAAAATATTGTACTTAAAATGGAAACTATACACCGAAAATTACAAAATAAGGCAGTAAAATGAAACAGTGAAAAAATCTGAAAAAAGTATGAAATACTATCTAAATTAAAGTTTCCGTATGCCGAAGGAAAGATATTAAGTCCACTAATATTTTTCATATCTTTTATCCTGGCAACACAATGTAATCTTTTAATAAGATAAGTTCATAAATAAAATTGATCATCATAAAAGTTGTCATTTGCTCATTAGATATCTTTGAACAATTTGGTAAAAAAAACTTACCACATATAGGATACAAACGGCTGTAAAAACGATGAGAAACCCCATGGTAAAGATAATTCCTTCTCTTTAACTTAAAGTTTTCAAATCCATCTTGTTAGGAAAGTGGAAACTTTGCAGTTTTCAAAGTGTTTCTTTAATTTTCTATACACCTGCGTTATATTAATCAAAGGTTAGGGGGTAGATACCTAAGGAGATTAAAAACAATAGATGTATTTGTAATAGTACCAGCAAGGTCTACGGGATAACAAATATTGGCTGGTGACATAACAGAGCTTTAACGTTATCATTTTCAAAATGACTTAATAGTAAAATGTGCAAAGGTGTGCTCTTTAGAAATTGTTCATGATTATATACAACTATAAACATGCGTGCTTATGTAAAGTACAGCTTCACTGATTACCAAAAAAGCCTGATAGGAACGAAAGTAAAGCAATATTATCAAGAAAAGATATTAAGATTAAAGCCACGGCTAACTTAAAACTGTGACTTTCATGTGTATCCAAGCCTCGGCTGAAATAATGACAACAAGCACCATTTGTTAAGCATGAAATTCAAGTGTCACTTTTTAATAAATATTTTTGTATAAGTAGTATATTATTAAGGAAGTGTTATTCCATTTCAAAAGAAGTGAAAACGGAACTTTTGTAACTATACTTTCTGCCTCAGTCAAATTACAGTAAAGGGAAAAAGAATATTAATAAAAATGACCATTAAATCTAGAAAATAGCCTACAAGTGTCTTAAAGTGAATTGAATAGCATCAAAATTAAAGTAAACAATGACAAGGCACAAAATAATAAACACTAATGACAATAATAAACTGAAAAATATAAAAAGTCATCCAATAATATGTTCAACATAACAATGACAATAACATCAATAATAATGATGATGATGATGATAATGATAATAACAATTATAATGATAAAAACAGTAACAATAAGGATCATCATAATAATAATAATACTTTTTAAAACTTTACATGATTTTATTTATAAATTAACGATGTAGAAAGTTTGCAATGAAATTGATCTACTCAATACAGGTTGCAACACAACTGAGCTGTCATTGGGTGTAGAGGACTGGAAGCAGAAAAGACTTCAAATAGCACAGTGAGTCTTAGTTATGGTACATCCTCTATAGTGATACTCTCCATTTGGGCATATCACATAGAGGCGATGTATCAGCTGGTTACCAGATTAATAATTCTGAGTTTGTCCATTCTTTGTTTCTCATACAGAAAATAAAGTATGATGTCCGTACACAAATGTTTATCGATCTTTTGATGATAAATTTAACAGTTTCGTCATTGAGATCGAGGGACTTTAATTTTGAAACAATCAAGCTATTTTTCCCAAACACACCTAGAGTTCCGAGGCTCAAGTTTACATAATAAACTTTAAATCTTCTTGATAAATCGGATAATAACTGTTCGTAGCGTTGATTTTTACGGTCGAAGTTACTTTCTATATTGGTTTCAAATCCAGCTGTAAGTTCTAATATTAGTAACTTGTCACCTTTCACTATAACAAGATCTGGTCTTTGGGCATCACCTGTTATTATAGACGGGTTGGGGTAGCCGTCAATATCAACATACGCTTGTAAACCTTGA
>RDPX01000006.1:4897483-5051637 GCA_003991215.1 Morbakka virulenta | reverse complement strand
GAAAATAATGTATTATGTCCATACACAAATGTTTATCGATCTTTTGATGATAAATTTAACAGTTTCGTCATTGAGATCGAGAGACTTTAGTTTTGAAACAATCAAGCTATTTTTCCCAAACACACCTAGAGTTCCGAGGCTCAAGTTTACATAATACATTTTAAATCTTCTTGATTAATCGGATAATAACTGTTCGTAGCTTTGATTTTTACGGTCGAATTTACTTTCTATATTGGTTTCAAACCAAGCTGTAAGTTCTAATATTGGTAACTAATAATAATAATAATAATAATAAATGACTGGAAAGACGTTATATTATATTATATTATATTATAATCCTAAAAAGGAGTCCTTGTCAGGAAAGCACAGCATACTATTTCTTAACCCCCAATACAAACACAATACTCGTTACTACTGGATAGAATTGTGATTTTGGACAAACTAAGGGCCAGTGGCAGGCTGATTTATCGAAACGATGATGTAAAAACTAAATAAAGTATTTGTATTTTCACACAAATACTCTAACACCTATATCCTAGAAGATTTCCTCAAAGCTTTATGAATTGTTAAAGTAAAAATCTATTACTACATATCTATCTTTATTTTGTATTACTATACGAAGGGTGGTTGATAACTTTTGTCTATAATACGATAGAAGCTACACATAACTCCACATACAGTTTTGTACTCTGGCAACTTATTCTTGAGTTTAATGGAAATACCTTAGTATAGTTTGACTCCAAAATTATTGAAAATTATACTCCATATTTGAAAAATTGACAACATAGGCATTGCAGGTTTACTCAATATCTTGATCTGAAGGTGAGTTACGAAGATATGGTAGAAACATTAGGGAAGACTATCCCTACCTATACCTTGGTAAATAAATGGGCTGCAGAATTAAAATGCCGCAGGGAGAGCCTGAAAAAAGACCCCTGTCCATGAAGACCTCTTACAGTTAGGCCATAAGAAGTCATAGTAAAATACAAAAAATACATAAAATACATGACAAAATCCATGCATTCTGTGGATTAAAAAGGACATTCATGCAATTGATAGTAATGGTCTCCAGATGGCAAAGGTTTAAGCTCTGCCTGGTTCCGAAAATGTCTTGTGCTAGATGAGCAGCGAAGCCAACACAGCGTCTTTCCATTTTTGACATGGGCCTAGAGAGCTTTGTGAAGAGATTCGTAAATATGGATGAGACATAGTTCCACTACTTTCAGCCTGAGGAAAAAAACAACCTATCGGTAAACAATCATTTGACCACCGGTCCCCAAGAAAACCAAAACAGCAATGTCTGGAGACCATGGCTTTACGTTTCTTGAATAAAAAAGCAGGACTATTTGTAGACTACTAGTAAAATGGTCAAAATGCTATCAGTGCGGTGTCAAATAAATTCTTTTTATAACAAAGTTTACAGGCGACATGAAAATATCATACTACCTGTATACCATATTACCTCAAGGTGAGAAAAGACTGCTTATTAATCTATTAATTAAAAATACTCCCTTTTTTTAGTGTCGGCAAAAGAATCCAGGAACATAAATAACCGGCATCCTAGTTAGTTTCGTTTACTAGTAGCAGTAACAACAACTACAAACACACACACAAACATATATGTATATATATAGATATATGTGTGTATGAACTTAATATAATTCTATTTTCAGCCTTTTATCTCCGGTGATATTTTTCAAATTTCTTTTACTTCGAAAAAATGTGTTAGTGAAAAGGCTATTTCTTCATAGACGGCTAGTTATTTTTTTTCTTATTTATTTATTATTTCATACAGGTAAAATTGGGTAAAAGATGGCCTATACTTATGAAACTAATTCTGGTAAATGCTTTAAAAATGACCAATGTATCTCTTGATAGTCTCAGCTGCCAAAGTAACTTAATTTTAAGCCTCATTGCGATGATCCTCAGTGCATGTTAGTTTCTTTTCTACTAAAGGATTTAAAATACATTATGGAAATTAAGAAATTAACAGAATAGGTGTTCGTTTACTTTTAATAAGAATAGATTCATAAATTCCGATATTTCATAAAAGCCCTCATTCAGCCTTTGAAATCCATTCCTACAAAGACGTGGTGTAATTCAGGATAAATTGGGACACAGTAATTAATTTTATTTCCGCTTTTTGTACGCCAGTATTCATATCACTTTTCCTCTGGCTCCCCGTAAGAAGCTGCAATAACTTTAACTATGGGTCTAAAATAAATTAAGTAAAATGAATTAAGAAATCGAATGAAGTTGCACTGTAAAGGAGACTTCACTCAGCAGAAAAATATCTCTAGATTTAGATTTGAGTCAGGTTTCTTGATTTTAGTCAGTGTTTTGGGGTAACCAAAATTATCAATCTATGAAGTTAATCGTTTATAGGTAGTGTGGAACATAAATAACGCCAATCTAGATCATGATTTTTGGCTAAACTTAATTCGGAATAATGCCTAAAATTGAAACAGAATTTCGGTCTACTGCATCAGTGAAGAAACTTTTTTTTAATTTCCTCTCTTTGTTAGACTCAGCTGGTTTCTAATAATATCATGGCACTAAATATACAAATCAGATGATAACAGTAGCACAAAAACAATTCAAAAAAGCATTTTGATCCTCCTGTTAATATAAAACATTGATCCATATGTTCACCTTACCAGGTAATGGTAGAAGTAATTCTTGAAAGGTCGCCAAAATATTTTATAATTTAGAATATGATTTTCAAAATTTCCGTCATTGCATTGACTGGGCAGGTAATTAGTCACTTAGTTCGCTTTCCTAAATCATTATCGCGCTCAGTAGTAAATATTTTTAGTTTTTGATGAGTTATAAAATAAGATTGGTACAGACGTCTTCATCTTATTCATTTCTGACTTCTAAATATGAAAGGGCTCCTCAACAAAGTATGAATTTGATTCGATGAAGGACAGTTAAAACCATCTAGTGGGAAATTAGTCCAAACAGATTTAATGGTTGGAAGATATTTGTTGAAATTGCCATGGTGAAGGTAGTGTTTACTAGATAAACAAGAATAAGGCAATTGGTTTCAGATTTCGCCTTTTTTTAAAGCATTCAAGTATTCAGGAAGTATAAATGGGAAGATTCAGCCAACTTAGTTCTAACGAAAATTTTTTGGATCGGTCAGAAGAGACGATGAAGGTTCTTCAAACATTTTCCAAGCCCTTTGTTGCAGAAAAGAAGTGAATTGGCATGGTTTTGATAACGAGAGGCGAGTAAGAGTGTTGACGAAAGCTTATCACCAACTTTGCAAGTCATTTGCTGTTTCACTGTATTAGGTTTGGAAAGTACCTGTAAAGGAAAATTTTCAAGATAGGCATAGCGATTCCAAGCTTTACATTAATTATTCTCTTTAATAACTTCCGTTCTTTCGATAATCAATTTACTTTAAGCCATTGTCAATCTTTTTTATATATTTATCTAACCTAAAACAATGTTCATTCAAAAGTACTAAAAAATTCAGAGGACAATGTACTTTTGAGAGATAACGTTTACCTTGGATGTCTATATAGAGGTAAAGATGCTTTTATTTCAAGAGATCAGTTTCAGTCTCTCCAAATTTTGTCATTTAAGGCGCGAGCGCCTGCTTTTCACATTGATTTCTAACACAACAACAGCCAAGAAAACATAGAGGCCCTTCCAGTTTTCTTCCAAAGGCAAGAAAAAAAACAAATAAAAAAGGAAGAAAAGAAGAAAGGAAGAAAAGAAGAAAGGAAGTAAAGAAGAAGGGAAGAAGAAGAAAATTCTGGAAAAAAATTTTTCTTCTGATATTGCTTCTACAGAAAAGGTTTTCTCAAGTTGAGGAATGATATTTTTAGATATGAATGATCTTTTATAATTGTAGGGTAATGTCTACATTACACTACAATGGTAGAATTATTATTAAGGAAGATGATTCTGAATTACAGACAAAAACAGGTGAAACATACGTCAACTGAGCTTATGTTTTCTCTTTAATAAGATAAAATTAACAGTATTGCAAAATGTATTTGTACAGATTATAGATGGATGATAACTTTAATGACATTAAAAATGTTCTAATAAATAGGATTGCATTATTTCAATGTTGTGGCTCTTTTGAAGTTCCATCTTTGAGCTTCGGTTTCTCATTACTTTATTATATATTTTTTTACTTTCACTCACTTAGCAAATGCCTTTCCCCCCCGACAAAGTAAATCTCAAAGCCAGAATCTGGTGGTTAAATGGAATCTATAGAAAAAGACTTAACGACAGTCGTATGCTTAACAATACTGACCGTTGTTTCTTGACAACACAGATAACCATTTATTATTCATTAATTTTGGATATTCCTTCACTGTTTTACCTTTGAAACAAGTGTTTGTGATCAAAACAAAATACCTCTAAAACAAAGTTCCCAAAATCGTTTATTTGAGAGCTATTGGTACAGATTCTTGCAAACAATGTACTTCTGATGCATTTTGGAATATTTACTTATAAGACATAAATAGGGCTACATTGTTATCTCTTACGCTTACTATACCTATGTAGAGAACATAAAATTTTAATTGAAGTGTTTATTAAAATTTAAAAAAATGATAAGATAATAAAACTAAGAAATCACTAAATAACTAATAATAAGAAATAACTGAAGAAATCAAACAGATGAAAAAATAGATAAATATGTAAATGGACAAATGGACAAATGGACAAATGGACAAATGGACAAATGGACAAATGGACAAATGGACAAATGGACAAATGGACAAATGGACAAATGGACAAATGGACAAATGGACAAATGGACAAATGGACAAATGGACAAATGGACAAATGGACAAATGGACAAATGGACAAATGGACAAATGGACAAGTGGACAACAAATGAAGCTTTCTATAATAATCGAGACCAACTGAAATGAAGTGATTTCTTAGGTGTCGCATTTAAACTAAGTACCAATAAGTTCCACATATAAGAAACACAATGACAAGAGTGTATGTAAATAAAAAGCCCATTCTCCCACCATCAATTGTCCAACGGTTAACTGATGTAATAAGAAAGCCTTTCTCGGATCTGTCTTGCGATGAAGATAATTTGAAGACACCTAAAGAACTTAATGATCCACACTGAAAGAAAATGATTTCAAATCTTTATGGCATATGAAAAGACCAAGAACGAGGTAGAGCAACGTAAGAGATTAAACTAGATTAAACTCTTCTTTTAATCATACGAAAACTGACATTTGAATAGAAAAAATCCTTTTATAGTATACATACTTCTAAAAACACCACAAATTCGATAAAGATAGCAATGAAAACACCTTAAAACTTAACTGCAGCTACATAACGACATTAATTAATTCCATCAATCGAAATGATCAAAAGTATTTTCAATAAACAAAGTCTATAAACAATGGAAGATGCCTCATAAAATATAATTTTAAAAAGTTTATCTTATCAACCCTCTCAGTGGTTCATGGTTGAGTTTAAACCACTTTACAACTTACATTAAATCAATACGATCAAAGAAATATAAAAGTAATATCAGTTAAAACACTTATCAAAGTTCCAATATAAATAGGAGGGACATTTCCTTTCCTTGAGTATTGCATCATACACAGCTAGATGCAAATGTGATTCGCTGAAGTTTAAACTTTGTATGACTTTAACGGAAAATTTTTACTATGAAATGAAGAGTCATAGTTATTGCTTTATTAAAGGACGTTTCTTGGTGATTGTAGCCTCTCTTTCGTGAGTTTCCACTATGTAAAGAGTATAATTAATATCTTTTATAACATGATGATTGTACAAAGCACATGACACTGAGCTTCCGTAATGTGCACTTGGTTTGCTTTTGTCTTAATAAATGATAAATTTACAGTTGGATAAAAGGACAAAGAGATGAATAGATGAATTGATAAGTGAACGAATGAGTGACTAAAAAAGGAGGTAAAACTTGGCAGGTAGCTAGGTAGCTAGGTAGATAGATAGATAGATAGATAGATAGATAGATAGATAGATGGAGAGGGAGAGAGAGAGAGAGAGAGAGAGAGAGAGAGAGAGAGAGAGAGATAGAGAGATAGAGAGAGAGAGAGAGAGAGGGAGAGAGAGAGAGAGAGATGTTGTATTCTGTTATACTTGCGTCAAAGCTACATGAAAGGCAGACATGAGAGGCAGACATGAAATAATATGGATAAGATAGATAAATGGACAGCAGATGTAAAGGCTTAATACTGCTGGCTGCTTAGAGAGTGCAATGTCAACTTGCCATATTGTTTTTCTCGCGCATAGTCAGCTGTTATTTTTTCAGGTAAAGTAGAGAAAGAAGGTGCAACAATTGCTGAATACATTGTTGTGCACTTGTTCATTGCAAGTTCAATTTTTTTCATGCCCAGTGTTTTTCATCAAACACTTTATTTTATGTGCCATTAACATTGTGTCGCATAATATATTATCTGGATTTAATTTATCTTAATAAAATCATCACTTTTTTAAAGAATACCCTGATCAAGTGTTTAGGTCACATAACGAGTGCTTCAAAGTAGCGCAGTTTAGTTGTAGTGTCTTCTTGAAAATGTGGTATTATGCAATATCAAAACAGATAAACTTATAATGATAAGAACGTTTAAGTAACTGGGTGGTTTAATCGCCCAAGTGACCTTCTAACGCAATCGATAAAATCTAACCCAAACCATTGTAAATAACTGAGATTCTGTTTAAACTTGTACTTTCTCAAAACAAAACTAAAATACGTTGTGAAGCGATAACTATCAAACCATAACAAAGAAACATTATTTTTCACTTGGGTCAACAATCAACAATAAATCATCCCTTTATTTAATCGAAAGCTTTGTTGTTATTGTTTTGCTGGACATAAGGTACCCTGATATATCAGTCTGGTTTTACAAACTTTCTCATAGGAAGTTTCTTCTTTTATTAGGACAAAGGCATGTAGCACAAGTAGCTTTATTATAACAAATTTTAATGGATTTCTGTCAAAGTTGCCCAACTGAGAGAACTCGGTCAATATAACCAAATATAGTGGATAAAAATGATAAAGGATTTATTATAGTATTAGTCACAAGATCTCATTTTGTTCAACTCAAATATAAAGTAGAACAAGACTAGACTGATTACGTTATTGACACAATTCAATAGGCTTAAGCTACTCTGTGCTTAAACGCCTTTATTTTTGTAATATAATCACTCATTTTTGTTTCACAATTAGGATTGTGATAATGGAGGGCTGAAAAAAGATCTTATTTTGTATTTATATTATCAGTATTAGGAATAGACCTTTGCAAACATAAATATTAACGCACTTGTTCGTGAATTGAAGACAAGGACAGAAATTCAGGTGAGCATATTGTTAACTTTAAGAGATTATTTGTTTTCCACATTTGTTGGATGGAAAAGGACACCGTGGCATTAGTAAAATTAGACGATAGAAGACACATCTTGTTTTAAATGAAAGCACTTGACGGATTACGATTTATTTTTTGAATTTTTATTATCAAGTAATGGAACAATATACGTTTTTCGACTCTGTAGATCATCCCTTATTTAATTAACAACTGATAAAAAAACCAGGCTAATATCTGCAGTGCTTCAAAGATCGCCATGAATGTACGTCCAAAACTTGGCCGACATATTTCATGGCCTACAAATCGATTTCAGTTATCCGAAGACCTACAAACAATACCTGAGTTGGAAAGAGAAATGAAAATGCCAGTTGGATTTCAAGAAAATGTTGATGACGATGATTCCATCGCCTCTTCCAAACCGGCAGACACCTTGAGAAATAGCGACGATGATACTCAGTTAACAAGTCTTATAAAGGATGTATTTGACCGATATCTAACAAACTTATCGTACGAAGAACAGTTTTTACAAAAGTTCAGTAAATTTCTAAGCGAACTTATAAAGAGCTACACCAATGACCTCTTGAGCACCAAAAGGACTAAAATAGTTTCTATGGTGATACTTGGAGCTGCTACCAGAAGGCTGAATGTAGTCGAGCGAAAATCATTTTCCATAGATACATTGGATCGATTTGCAAGCCTTCATTATACAAATGAACATATTCAAGCATTTGGATTAGTTTACGTTTCCATGAAGAATAATACTACCAAGTCTTAAATCTATTTAAACTTCATATTTGGAAGGTTCAACTAAAACAATGCATGTAGCAGTTGCAATAGACAATTGAAATATGTCTCTGCAAAAAGCTAAAGAGAGAACCAAATTTGAATTTTGTATTATACATTCGGATAAGACAACAAAAGAAATTTTATTTGATATATCTAAGATTGAAGTTGATGCGTTAGCACTAAAATTACTTTGGGGAAGCCACGTACTGGTACATAGGGGAACCAGGAGTGGGGGCAAGAAGCTTAAATAAATTTTATAAATGGCATTGTTGTAATATCCTTGACGATGATAAAAACATACATGCCTTTTTAAACGAAGGAACAAGATTGGTTCAGGGCAGTAATATATTTTATGTAAGAAATATGTCTATTTTTACATATATACGACATCTGTATCTATTTATTTACGTCATAGGTTACTCAGAGTTACACTGTAGCCTCATTGAAAAAAGCCACGACTTTTTATTTCTTGTACCTACTTTGAAACCCTGAGATTTCCGAGTCAATTCTTCAAGAAGGCAAAACCATTCATGTCGAGAAGAAGCCATTGGTAAACCCAAGGGAAAATATCTAGTCAAAAGAATTTCTTAACACTTCTTGTGAAGGACGTTCAAAACTCAAAATCTTGACAAAAGAAAAACATAATAGTTATATGTAAAAAATAATGAAACAAAGTAAAAAAATTAGGATTATTTTGACCTAAAAGTTAGTTGCAGGATGACAAGGTTTTTGAGATCAAGCTTCAGGTCTTAAACATGACCTCACGTTTCACTGGTAAGGTATAGTATTTTTCAAAATACAGTTTGTACTAGGGACTACGATAAATGTGTGGATAACCCGATTTGAGTTTAGAAGGGGTGCAAACAATTATTTTATCCCTATGGGATTACGTTTTTTTATTTTCTATAATGTTTATGCCTGCCAAAACAAGAATTTTATTGAAAATAACTATATCACCAATACATCACACTCAATTTCTAATTTCTTTTTCGTTAATGCGTTCTGTGCTCGTTATAAGAGGAAATGGAGACATAAAAAAATAATTCTCCAAAAGTAAAAAATATGTTTGCACCGAAATGGATTCGAACCAGTGCCTCTAGCTACCATAACCACATGCTTTACCACCTAAGTTATCGCTGGTTGTCCTTCAAAATATCATACTTGCAGCTACATCCTTCTCTTAAGCCAACCGTTTCTTTCCCCAAATCCAGTTCGGTGCAAACATCTTTTTCACTTTTCTACAATTCCAAATCCTTGCCATCTATATTATTTTATTTTCATAAGAAGTAAGTTTGTTGCCGGCAAAACAATTATAGGAATATGTCATCTCTGCTTCACACTTTTTAAGTGAGGGACTCTTACTGTCTTTTTGACGAAACAGTCATTGAAATATACCATCTCTTCCTAACATGTTTAAAGTGAATGACTCTTATTCAACTATTAAGAATTTCTTTCCTTCTTTCAAGCTTTCTTGTTAACTAGTTTTGAAATAGCACTGTAGCAAACTGTCATTTGCTTCAATTGCTGAGATCCTGCGTTTTGATTCTGTTGCCTTTCTTGAGACCATGGTCTTATAAAATCCAGCCGGTTCTGTCCCTGTTCCACAACAACTAAAGGAATCTGGAAATTTTTCTGGTGTTTTGATTAAAACCATACAAGCAAAGCGCTTTTTTTATTCAGAAAGTTGAAAATAACTAAAGCACATTTTGTAAATGTTCTTCATTTGAAAAGGGTTTTGCCAAGCATTTTTCTGTTTCCAGGCCATAATTAGCAAATACTTTTCATAAAACCCTACTTTAACATTGCTTAGTAAGTCAGTCCTCTTGTCAAGAGGTCAGAACTAGCCAGCCTTTGGCTATTGTGTCAAGAAATAGCATAATATTTTATTCAAACATTAAAGGTTAGAAAGACGACTCCTTCATCAAACAAATACTATGATATGGAAAAAGCAGTCTTGTCAATTAATAGCAGGAAGTCAAATAGCTTAGTTTATAGAATTATAAGCACATGTATATCACCAGTTATTAAGATTGGAAGTGACACTATGAACAGTAAAATTAATTTTAATAATCTCATGTTACTACCACCATTTATGTTTACATTACCAAGCCAAACTTTTCTCCCCTTTCTAACTTCGGAGGAGTAAAGAAATATTGGCTGATAAATAATCTCATGCATATATTGAAAATGATAATTACATTATGAAATTAAGTAAAGAAAATAAAATTATAAAATAACACAGTCCCTCTCATATGCACCCTAAGGTGTATTTTCAAGAAGAAAGTTGTGCATGGTTGGTAACTGGAAAGGGGTCATATTTGTTTTAAAGAAAGTTAACATGGATGCCTTACGTACACATAATCATGCATTGTTCCTTGATAAATTCTTCCAGCGTTGTTTATTAAATATTTTGAATTGACACATTTCAACAAATTTTCATGATATAATCAGAGTTGAACATTTAGTTGAGATGTCGCAATCTTATATCTCTAAAATGACTAGTACAAAACTTGATGGTAAGAATGGTCCAGCAGATAAAACGAAAGTGCTAAGAAGGAAACATCGTCAAATGTGATCCGAGTGGGGAAATAAATACTTTCATTAACTGCATCTTGAGACTAGTGTTATTACTAATATCTTAACAATAATGTGCTGCAAAGTGTTGTTACTGCAAGGTTATTTCAAATACAACTTACTACCTCTTACAAAAGGTGGTGAATATTTATTTTTATCAAACCCTAGGGAGTATTATTGGATTGTGAGGCCATGTCGAAAGCTTCGAGTAGTTAAACAACCTGTAGACTCTTGATAGCAACTTTCTCATCGCCATCGACAAGTCAGTAAGTGTAAACTCAACCATAGCCATCAAAAGTGCTGGTTTGACGCTGACTTTGAAAAAAGGGGAATTACAGGTGTGTATATTATTTTTGGGACCTTGAAGAAGCCTTTCTCTCCCTTCTCAAAAAGGGGGAAGGTCCAAAGTCATTAATTGAATTATATTTGAGAGAGCAGTGGCCGGATAAGATAAACATATTTTTTATTTTATCCTTATTTTCGAGAAAACCAACGATCTGTTATCCCTCTTTTCCCGAAAAGTAAATAATTTTTCTATACGGTGACAAATATTCAAACAAGCATATTTAATGTTAACTTGTATTGGTCACTACTAAGTGCTCTCATCATTGAGTGAAAAATTAAAAAAAGCAAAAAAAAAGCAGCATGTTTATTTGAATTAGAGGTTTGCTCTACTTCGATAACGATAAATGCTTGGTCATAAGGAAGTAAAATAAATCAAAGTTTTACCATAACATTCCACTGCAAACAATGTTCCAGCTTCTTCCTTTGTATGCAAACAGGCATCCGGAGCTTCAATCGCTAAGCATTTGATATGTATCTATCGTATGGTTAAAATAACATTGAAGAATAATATTTAGAATTTTAGAAGTGAAAAATGTGAGTTCTCTTTTTAACAAGTGAAAAACCATACCACTGTCATTCAATCAGTAAGATAAAACGCTGATAATTTAGTTTTAAATTATCATATCCAAACAAGATTTACAAGCCAGCATGTAATCCGACCATCTCCAAAGAAGCCCTGCAATATTATCGATGGAGAGCTCGAGAACTGATTTTTTTAATACACAGTATATTGAAGCCTTCAAATCCTCTATCATCTATCAATCCTACTCTTTCCTCAGCCTATGAATTACGTTTCCCTGAATATGGTTTGTCTATTCATCTAGAAACTACACAATACTCGCAAAAGAAAAGCTTCCCACATAAATGCAAGTTATCTAAAAAATCAAATTTTTCAATCATTGATTTATTTCAACAATCAGCACATATTTACGATGAAAAATATTATATCTCAAACCTTTACTGAATTGAATTAAGTTGTTATTCTGGCCCTAACAAAACTTGCTTCAACTTCTGAAACTGATTATTATTTTTTCAAAGCTGAAATTTAACAAAACATGGCCATAACCGTTTCAATGTTCTTACACTGCTGTCAAAACATTGCATATTTATTCCATCCATTAATACCTTTCATGACAAAATTAGAAAAGTTAAGGGTCAGAATAATTTTTTGTACAGAAAAATAGAATAGCTACAATTTTATTTCATATTTAAAATAGAAAACAACTTTACTTAGATATGTGTAAGCTTCTCGGTTAAAAACTACCCCCAATGCTGCTTGACGAGTGGATTATACTGCTAGGTTACAATTGAATTTTGTTCTAATGTTTCCGTTTCTCTAACATAAAACCAAAGCTTATGAGGTATGCTCTGTTAAGATCTACATTTATGACATTGCGTTTATATCGTTTGAGTATCATTGACGATAAATGCTTTGGGATCTTGTTAGGTTTATGGGGTAAAGATTTGATAACTTTGCTGTCTGCGTTTCTTATTTCTTTATCAAGAAACCTTAAAGGGTTTTGCTCGACTCTAAACTTGTTGTTAGGTTGGTAATTATGGATGATAGTAAAAAAGGTAATCAGGTTTATCTGAAGATCTTCTTCTAATAACATCATCTGCAACACGTTTGTAAAAAGTCCGGTTTATAGGTACAACTATCTCGTTTTCTAATTTTATAAAAAATATACTAAGAGAAAAGCCGCAGAAAAAGGACCACCAAAGGTATAGCTCTCTGTTTATTTGTAGTATCGGGATTAAAACAAGAAATTGTTTTCAGTGGTCAGTTTTAGGAGTAGATGTTTCATTATCAACCTGCTGAAAATGATAGATTGTTTGTTATTTTTTTAACTCCCTCCCAAAATATATTCAATAGTCTCCTGAACAGGTACATCTGTAAATATTTGTAGAACATTCTAAACGTTCTACAAAAAAGTTTCTTATTTACTTTATAGCTACCCTAAATGCAGAGGAAAAGATATCACATGTTGACGTACAATTTGCCAAAGTTGGGAAAAGAAATGATGATAATGATGAATAATCTACAAGTAAGGTATTCTATGACAGGTCATAAGTAATGCCTAGTCAGATATAAATTTCACGGTCTGTTTTATTTTGTGCACCAGGTATGCAAGAAGAGGAAGGCACTTCTTGATCAAAAGTCTGCTGTTACTTCAAAAGTAAGCAATAATTGTAGTTTGGATCAAGGGGATCCAAGTTCCCACAAGACAAGGTAATTTGATAAAAGTTTATCACAATTACTCTATCACCGAGTTACCAAGAAAATTAAAGAGAAAATTAAACTTGTCACTGGATTAATTGGACCCTTTGAAAGACAAATTGTATTCTTCGAAGTCAGTGGTAAAGGAGTTAGGAAAACATCAAATTTTATCTGCAAATTATGAAAAGATATTCAAACAATCATATTCTGCAGTGACACTGGAGTTTATGAAGTGCAGAGCACCAGGGAGGACTTTAGTTGTCCATCTGAACTAAATTTTGTTGCCCCTTGCATTGTAGTTTTAGTCAACAAAAGCATCCAACTTTGTGAGAAAAACCTTTGTACTTGCTTTCTCACACTTTACTCAGAAAAGGATGTAGTATGGAACAATACCAACAGAACTAAGGTTCACTCAACTTCCATTTACAGCCATAACGTCAAAAGTTCTCCAAGTCAAAACACGTATTCAAATAATAATTGAATGTTTTGTACCATTCATGCAGATATTTGTCCTATTGAAGTAATAGGAATACAATTTCAATTTCAAGTTCATGTGATCAGCGTACTTGATTACAGAACCCATGATTTGCCTGGCAACCAGCGTTTTTACCCCTCGAGTTCCCACCCTTTCATTAGCCCTGTCTGGTTGAATTGGCCCTGGCTAGCTACCGCATTGAATATTTTGCTTAATTCAGTCCAGCTAACTTTGTTTTCATTGTTTATTTTTTGTCATTAACTGGAAACAAGATTCATTTGTATCTATTTACCTTTGTGCTAAGTCACGTAATATCACGTTCAGCAAAATATCTGACAAATATCGTCATATCATATTGGTTTAATGCTGCAAGCGCCGTTGTGCTTGTTCATTACTCAAAGTTTCGTTGTTTCCAAAAAAAATCGAATGTTTCAAAGTAAATAAATTGTCTCTTTATTACAAAAAAAAGTTCTAGTTGCACATAGCTGCTGTTGTACCTATACTTCTTTTATTCTAGTTAATACGGTTATTTGTGGATGTCATTAACTGTATTTGGAAGCCCCGTTTGTCCGACTATTTGCACTGATATTCTGGAATCACCCCTTGTTGTTCAATATTATCTAGTCTTGCTGTCGTCTGGTAGTGCCAATCGACACAACTTTTATTTTGTCGACTTAATTTGCAGCAAGAAATTATTCCTCATAGAAGTATTTCTCTTATAACTGTTCAGTTTTCAGCAAACAAAATATAAATGGTTGCTTTTACAATTATCTATCCTCAAAGAGGGTCTTCTTGTTCTAGTGATGCAGCAACAATGAACTTCGTTGTTGACAAAGTCAGTTTTCCTGCCTCTTCATGGTCCCACCATGACGATCGGGCCATTTTACGATTCGACGCATCCTATGAACGTTGGAAGCTCGATCCAGTCTACATTTAGAGATTAGTGGTCTGGACCTCTTGATCAAAATTTGCTTTACCATCAACAAGAATGTAATATGATACGAGGTCCTGCTTTTGAAGAACTTTAACACAGAAGCTTAAACAGCTAGCTGTTTTCTAACAAATTTGATGTTTGGGTTTGAATTTCAACTGACATTTGATTGCCCTTTTAAAGGAAGATTATGGTAGTCAGCCATAACGTGGCATGAACTTCAACAGCAAGTGTCACCGGTTGGAGGATATTGAAAACAATTTTATGCATTTTTGTTAATCATTTATTATCATTTACTGTCATTTATTATTATTTATTATCATTTATTATAATTTATTATCATTTATTATCATTTATTATCATTTATTATCATTTATTATCGTTTATTATTATTTATTGTCATTTATTATCATTTGTTATCATTTATTATCATTTTTATTATTGTAGATCGAACTGATGTACTTAACACTGACTACTTCTGATTGATAAATAACTTGACCAAACTTGCATTCTTCAGGTCAGTAACATGGAGGTGTGCAGGACAATTGGTCATAACACTGGTCTGCGTCTAAAACCATTTTTTAGAGACAGAAGGTTTGTAAACGTATTTGTGTATTTTTGGTGCACTGAGTAAAAGAAACAAACATCCATTTTCTTTGGTCAGGTCAAGTTTTTGAGATATGANATTTATTATCGTTTATTATCGTTTATTATCATTTATTATCGTTTATTATTATTTATTGTCATTATTATCATTTGTTATCATTTATTATCATTTTTATTATTGTAGATCGAACTGATGTACTTAACACTGACTACTTCTGATTGATAAATAACTTGGCCAAACTTGCATTCTTCAGGTCAGTAACATGGAGGTGTGCAAGACAATTGGTCATAACACTGGTCTGCGTCTAAAACCATTTTTTAGAGACAGAAGGTTTGTAAACGTATTTGTGTATTTTTGGTGCACTGAGTAAAAGAAACAAACATCCATTTTCTTTGGTCAGGTCAAGTTTTTGAGATATGATCAGTTCACGTTTTGACCCTTCAATAGTACTCAGTTGAAAAAAACAGCGCTGTGGCTGGCCCAATTCTTGTTTTAATAAGAAAACGAAACTGGAGCAGCCTCAAAATTATACCGAAACTGCATCCGTCTTTAACTTTGAGAAAGTGAAACTGAAACTTTTTTTGTTTACAGCTGGATGGTCACTTGTTTCGCAGAGCTGAACTCCAGATTATGTGACTTGAAATTGCAAGGGACTGATGTAGTGTTTCTATTTATTATTTTAGATCAAGATAGAATGGATTCCAAATGTACAGATCATCCTGAAAGGTTCTGTTCTATATGTGGTAATGAGATTTTTCCAGGTCGCCTTGCAAAAACAATTGATTTTGTGAAGAAGACATACAATGCTTACTTTTGAGTTTGAGCTTTGAGACCAGACCAAGGCATTTTCTCCTCCATATTAGCTCCAGAAGAGGTGTTGAGAACATGCTTGTTTGGAGAAATAACAAAAGGGATGGTATGCCATTCGCTGTTTCTATGGTGTGGAGAGAGGGTAAAGATCATGTGGCCTACTGCTATTTCTGCAAGACTTCAGGGGAATCAATCGCAAGAACAAGCATTGTGTTCAGTATCCTGATGTTCCGCTTGCCATAAGACCAGTCCCTCATGGCTCAGACCTACCTGTTCCCGAGCCAGATGTTGCATTGAAATCTAACTCTGAATATAAATATGGTGACATATATGACAGAACAGTGGGTGAAGGATACATGCCAGAAGAGAATGACCGGCCAGTGCCTCTAACACTAGCAGACTTCAATGACCTGACATGAGACCTAAAACTCTCAAAGGAATCAGCACAGCTTCTAGATTCTCGTCTCCGTGAGAACAATTTGCTGGCACCTGGAACAATATTATACTGGTATCGAGAGCGTGAAAGAGAATTTAGACAGTTTTCACAACGTAGAGGGACTCGTCACTGGTTTACTGCAACGACATTGCTGATTTGATAAAATCAATGGGAACGGACCATGTTGCTAAGGAATGGAGACTTTTTATCGACTGGTCCAGAAGAAGTCTCAAGGCAGTTTCCCTTCATAATGAAAACATATGCTCTTCGATTCTAATTGGTCATTCTGTGCAAATGACAGAAACCCACGACAACATGGATCAGTTGCTGTCTGCTCTGAACTACCATGACCATGGTTGGTTGATCTATGGAGATCCTAAGACTTTGGGCTTGATTTGAGGACTACAGGATGGGTACACAAGGTATCCATGTTTTCCGTGTTTGTGAGACCGTCGGGCTGATGATCAACATTATATCAGACAAGAATGGCCCCCAAGACAAGGGTTGGAACCTGGTTCACCCGATGTTCAGTAATGCTCTCTTGTTGAACCAAAACAGATATTGCTTCTACCCTTATATATCAAACTGGGACATAAGAAAAACTTTGTAAAGGCAACGGACAGGGAAGAAAGGGCTTACTTCCCTTCAACAGACGTTTTCTCGGATAAGCTTTAAAAAGCTTAAGGCTGGCTTTTTTCATTGGCCTCAGATACGGGAAATCATGAAGGACTCATTGCTCCATGATGCGCTGAGTGGAACTGAGCTGTCTACTGTGCTGTCGCTAAAGTCAATAATTACAACCTTTCTTGGAAACAACCGGACTGCAGAATACAAGAAGGAAGTCGACGAACTCTTGACGAACTTTCAAAAATTAGTGGATTATATGTCAGTCACTTTCTACGGTCCGACTTAGGCTATTTTCTTCAGAACTGTGGAGACTTGAACGAGGAACAAGGAGACCGTTTTCACCAGGGCATTCGTGTCATGGAAGAACGCTATCAAGCCCGGTGGGATTTGAACTTTCTTGCGGAGTACTGTTGGTGTTTGAAAAGGGATGTGGTGGCTACTCAGTACAGAAGAAAGTCACTAAAAAGTTCCCTCACCGATGATTAGCTTTTGCGTACTGTATAATATTTGTTATCTGACGTTTNGTCGACGAACTCTTGACGAACTTTCAAAAATTAGTGGATTATATGTCAGTCACTTTCTACGGTCCGACTTAGGCTATTTTCTTCAGAACTGTGGAGACTTGAACGAGGAACAAGGAGACCGTTTTCACCAGGGCATTCGTGTCATGGAAGAACGCTATCAAGCCCGGTGGGATTTGAACTTTCTTGCGGAGTACTGTTGGTGTTTGAAAAGGGATGTGGTGGCTACTCAGTACAGAAGAAAGTCACTAAAAAGTTCCCTCACCGATGATTAGCTTTTGCGTACTGTATAATATTTGTTATCTGACGTTTGTTAAATAAAATGTATGCTTTTTGTGAAGCACTAAATCCAAAATTAAAGTTAATAAATAGAACTAAAGGCAGTCAATAACAATTCTTTTACAACCTCCCATCTTAAAAATTTGACCTGATAGGGAAAAAAGTATGATTTTTATATTTTTATACCAAAAATTGCCCTAGAATCAGCCATCACATGCTTGACCTTTAAAAGTTTGCATGCAAGTGTAATAAGTACTACTTTTCTTTCTTTTAAGCTTATTTTTGTCAAAAAGTCGAAAGCTTTTAAGTCCAGTAAGTAATAATGTTGGAATTTATCCATCCTTTCTATTATGATTTTTGATATCATAGATAAGGAATGAAAAAATAAGAGGTATTAAATTCATTTATCTACTTATTTATTTACCTATTTATTTACTTATTTATATACGGATTTATTTATTTATTTATATACGGATTTATTTACTTATTTCTTTACGTATTTACTTACTTCTTTATTTATTTGTTTACTATTTTATTTACTTATTGATTACTTATTTTTTACTTACTTATTTGCTTACTTATTTACTTATTTATTTACTTATTTATTTACTTATTTATTTACTTTTTTATTTACTTATTTTTTACTTATTTATTTACTTACTTATTTACTTATTTATTTACTTATTTATTTACTTATTTACTTTTTTATTTATTTACGTATTTATTTACGTATTTATTTACTTATTTATTTATTTATGTATAAAAATATTTATAAACAGTATTTATGACTATTTGTAACGAACATTTATAATAAATATTTACTTTTTAATACGGACTGTGAAAAGATTGATAGATAGTGCACATAGATTTTTGAAAAAACTATTTAACGAAATATCTAACAACTTTCTACTTTGAAATTCTTTTTAGATATTTCCAGAACTATAAATGTTTTCAAATAAGTGGTTGGTGGTACAGAACTTAAATATCACAATTAATATTGCTTTGAAACAAGCAGTTAATTATTAATAGGTCATACACACGGGGTTAAAAAAATCAACATACTCTTTCGTAAACGCCTTGAAAATAGCAAATTTTGCAATCTACGGTCTCTGTCCTCCTTCTAACAGTTTCTGTAAAGGAAATGTCAATCATGCCAAAATAATTTCCTCTCTGTTAAATCAAATTGCCTTTCTGTACACGCAGTTTAATCTTCGTCAAGTATTCACAGTCCCTCCCTTTGACCTTATGTCAATCAACACTCTTGTTCCCCTCAATTGAATGTCTCTCTGTGTTACTCTTTTTCTATCACATGCCACTCTTTTCCCCTGTAATTAATCTCTGTTAACAGCTTTACTTAGTACCGAGTTATCCTGTTTGAGTTTCAAGTCAAATAAAGGTGATCTCTATCATTGTTATCACTCATCGTTTCTCATCAATCTAAGAACCTGTCCTTCAGCTTGACTGCTATCTCCTTGGATCCTGAGTCAACTGGAGTTTTCCAATGACTTCAAAGGTTTGGAGACAGTGCTCAATGTTATCAGTGGTTTCCCCTCACCTGCCGTAAGGGGATTCCCCAAATGAGCATTATGTTGCAGCTGTCACCAATGCATCGCCTGTCACCTTCGTTGACACTTTTATATGGCTGTTGGGATAAAGTAGGTGAATTTGGAATTTTCATTTTGAAACAAAATTGCATAGGCAAAAAACTCTAGCAAACAACAAATAACTCTAAAGAAGAGGAGACAGCTGAACAGTAAATTTGACTGTACAATACAACATTGCTTTTTGATTACAGAACAAGGGCTCGACCAAACTAGTGTATGTCAATTATGTTCAGGTTCGACTGGTAAATGAGATAGCCAGTACTTTTTTCAAATTACTAAACAGAGACATGCCCCTTTCAAACACATTATGTCTCTTTCCGATACGTATTGACTCCTTTGGAGAGGTTATCTGTCAAATAAATTCTAATTATACAATTAACTTGACAAGCCAATTCAAAGATTTTTAACAAAATTGATGTCTGTTGACAAAGTGGTTTACTTTGATGACAGCTCCTCATTTTCTCTATTTTTTCATGTGTTTTTCTGAGGGACTTTTTTCAACCCAGCAAATAAACTAAGTACAATATGCAATACACGAGCAAACTCGCAGCCATCTGTAAGGGTTGGTTGAGCTGAGGGAATGAAATAAAATGAAGAATTCTCGATGCTGTTTTAAAAGTATTATGGAGTGTAGGTTTATCATTTCTCTCTGTGTTAGTCAAAAGCAATTTTTTAGAAACACGAAGAAATAGGATGACAGTTATTAAGTTACGCCCATATCTTTTCTTACTCCTTTGTAGCACTAGATTGAAACTGGAAGCTCATACAGGTATTCAGAGTTAATTGTGATCAGACCAGATGCACGATACCTTATGCATCCTTAATATAATAAATGGAGAAAATATTTCATGGCGTGTCTCAACAAAAATTTTTTGAAGAAGCAACTGAAATTTGCGAGGTGTCTTTGAGCTCTCCTCTGATCATTTTTTCAGTCTAACTCTGAAAATTCATCATGCCTTAAGCCAAGAAAGTTGAATTTTATGATCTGCTCAATTACCGCATTGAATTTTGTTTTAATTCGGTGTCCTGTTTGTTAGAATTTCGAAATGGACATGTGACCTGTTCTGTAAATGTTCAGGGCCCTTTTACCTAGTGTTCTTCACGGTTTCGAGCTCTTTTGTATTTCCTCTTCTGATGACGTTAAGAAAACAGCGAAGTCATCATATCCAATTTTCTTTGTGACCTTCTCTTTAATCATTTCTTCTTTATTTATCTGATTACGACATTTCCTTTAGACTCAGATATAGAATTAGATCTTTCAGCATCTGGGGATGCACCGGGCAGCAGTCGACTTCCACCAAACTCTGTCAGCAGCCTGTCTTTCAACTCCAGTCCAGGTCTGAGTACTGCATCGTTTGTCACACTGCCTCTCTATGTGATTTTAAGTATTCTCCGCAAACAATTCTGATGGAAAGCATCTAACTTTTTTGCTAGTTTTCATGGACATGTGCCAGGTCTCACTTCCGTAAAGAACAGTCGGTAAAGAACAAGCGAGATATAAAATTTGATTTTCAAGGGAATACTCATGCTTGAGGATTTTCATATTGATGTTAATTTTTGGAATGTCACTGCACCTTTACCGATTCGGCTGTTAATATCGGCTTCTAAACTTCCATTATGGCTAATCACGCTTCTGGGATACTTGACCCATTTTACATCCTCGATCGGTTTGTTTTTGAGTGTTTTCGTTGGTTGTTCTGGTCCAAAGACTTGCATAACTTTTGTTTTCTCGCAGCTTATCTTTAGTCCTACTTTTGCAGCTTCTGTCTCAATTTTGGATGCTAAAACTTGCATTCCTACTCGTGATGAGGTGATTGCAGCAATAACACCTGCAAAATCTAAGTCGATCAGTTGCGAGTGGTTCCATTTAATGGCTACCATAAATTCCAGAGCTGATTTACGTATAACGAAGTCGATTATGAGAGCGAAAAACAATGGAGATAGGATGCATTCTTGCCTTACACCGGTTAATTTGGCAAAAAAATCTGTAAACCCTTTCTCAGTACGGACACAGCATGAAGAATTTTCATATAGATTTTTGAAGACGCTTATCAGATAGTCAGGCATACCATATAGTGCAAGAGTGTCCCAGAGGGCGTATCTATTAAAGCTATCGAATGCCTTTTTGAAGTCGATATAGTTAATTGTTACTGCTTTTTGGAGTTCAATACATTGTTCAACAATACTTCTTAACGTAAATATTTGTTCTGTGCATGATCTGTGTGGATGAAAGCCTGGTTGCTCTTCTCTGAGACGATCATCAATACTCTCTCGGAGTCTCTGTAGTTGGATGGAACAGAAAACTGACCATGGCATTGACAATAAAGTAATGCCTCTCCAGTTATTGCAGTCCATCAAGTCCCCTTTCTTGGGGAGTTAAACTGCGACACCATCCCTCCAGTCCTGGGGGACTCGTTTATCAGTCCAGAGGTCATTTGGTAAGCTAAGGAGTTTATCCACAATCATTTCACCTCCACATTTGAGGAATTCGACTGCTATTTTGTCTTTCCCGGGTGCTATGTCATTTTTAAGTTTGTTTATGACTTTTGTCACTTCGTCGCGAGTGATGTTTCCAGTTTCTATTTAAAAAGGTTCAAGTGCAGTTTCTTGGTCTAAACTGTACAACTCTGTTGGGATTGGTTGGTTCAGTATTTCTTCGAAGTGTTCTTTCCATCGTTTGTTTCGACTCTTCTCTGTTGTTAGGTTGTCTTTGATTGCATTGACTTGATTGATGAAGATCCTGTTAAGTCACGAACAATGCGGTAAAGACATTTTGTGTCCTTTTTTGTGCTGCATTCTGAGCTTCTTGTTCTTTGGACTCAATCCATTCGTGTTTATCTGCTTTGCAGCTTCTTTTAACAAGTTTATTTATCTGACGATAGGATGTGTCTTTCCCCCCTCCTTTCGGTTTCTGACTTTGCTTGATTTAAAACATTTTTGGCGTCCTTTCTTCTGTCAATAATTGCCCAAGTAGCATCTTTGATCCATTGATTTTTCTTTGATCGACTTCCGCGTCCGATGAAGTTTTCTGCTGCTTCGGTTACTGCGTTTCTGAAAGCCTCCATTTTTCTTCAACATCCTCTACCTTAATTAGCTGGTAAAATCTGTTGGAAAGTTTGAGTTTAAAATGATCGAGTGTTGTTTGATCTTTTAATTTCTTTACAGAGAATGGTTTAACTGTTTCGACTCGTTTCAAACGTTTCAATCGTAGCTTAATAAGTGTTCGTAATAGGTAATGATCTGAGCCGACATCTGCACCACGACAACCTCTAACATCGTGAATAGAATGTTTCCAACGTTTACTGATACAAAAGAAGTCAATTTCATTCTTCACTCTGCCGTCTGGTAAATACCAGGTCGTCTTTTTATGAATTTATTTTTGTGGGAAAAAAAAGCATTACTGATGCATTGGCTGTTTAGGTGGCTAAATAGTACAAAACGCTCACCATTGTCTGTAGTTCTATCACTAAACGAGCTGGTACCTACAGTACTTTCAACGACTTGTCCATCGGGTGAGAACTGAGCTGAGCGTTGAAGTCACCCATGATAAGGACAATGNGCACCACGACAACCTCTAACATCGTGAATAGAATGTTTCCAACGTTTACTGATACAAAAGAAGTCAATTTCATTCTTCACTCTGCCGTCTGGTAAATACCAGGTCGTCTTTTTATGAATTTATTTTTGTGGGAAAAAAAAGCATTACTGATGCATTGGCTGTTTAGGTGGCTAAATAGTACAAAACGCTCACCATTGTCTGTAGTTCTATCACTAAACGAGCTGGTACCTACAGTACTTTCAACGACTTGTCCATCGGGTGAGAACTGAGCTGAGCGTTGAAGTCACCCATGATAAGGACAATGTCATAATTGGCGATATTGCTTACTGTGTCTTGCAATTGTTCGTAAATGCATCTTTCCACGTTTCGTCAGCTTCGTCAGTAGGGGCATAAACTTGAGCAATTGCTTTCGTACGTCTTGTATGAAAACTTGCGGTAATGATGCGATCATTGATTGGATTCCATCCGATGAGAGCTTTTGATGTTTCTTTATCTAAAATGATTCCTACTCTTCTTGCATGATCAGATTCGTGTCCTGAATATATGATGGTCTTTCCTGAGTCGATGATCTTGCCTTTACTGGACCATCTCATCTCGCTAATACCGTGTATGTTAAGTTTATAATTTGTAAATTCTTTAAGAGTTTACACCAGCTTTCCACATTGGAAAAGTGTTCTCACATTCCAAGTGGCAACCTTGGTCATTTTGCTTGCACTAAGAATCGAACTCTGCATCAGGTGCCAGGGTTCTTCTCGGATTTCCCCAGACTCCGTCATAATGTGTTCTAACGTATCATCATCGTGCTGAGTGTTTCTGTTTCTTTCGATTACTATTTCTGTCGTAAGCAGAGTTTTCTAACATGTTTCCATGTGGTTCCTGGGATGGATTGCAAGCCAATCGCCCACTTTTCCCACTTTTTCATCCTGGATGGGGACCAGCAATGACAGGGTTAAATGATCTAGCCATCTCACTTTGGAGAGTGAATAATTAAATTAGGAGTCGTCACAATTCCTTGCCTCAAGCCTTTTTTAATCTGTATCAAATCTGTCAGTTTATTAATCTTCTGGTATGCTAGTTTCTGTTACCCGATAAAAATTATGACTGATTTTAGAGCTTTTCTTATTTAGATGTTTTAGCTCTTGTCAAATAATAAAAAAACTTGGACACTATCGAAAACAAAAGGATATTTGTTGGTGCAATATTTTTTTAAGTCTCTACTAAGTCATAGAATGATCCAATTTAATGCTTTTATTATAAAAAGTTTAAGGTGCAAATTTGCACCATCAATAAACTCAAATTTTCCAAACAGAGAGCAAGGTTAGGACCATCATAAAATGAAATATAACAACAACTTAGATGTTCAAAACCTAAAATAATCTTTTTTCTCAGTTAGAATTAACTTCTTGTTTTTGTTTCTCTTGTTTTATTGAAGATATTACCCGCTCAAGATAACATGCTTACAGAAACTGGAGTCAATATTCTTCTGTTTATTTAAAGTTTTAAACTAACTCTTTCTATTAGTTTTTTAATATTTCTGCATTCTTACATTTGACTTCTTGTGTTATCCAGTGGCATTGTTGGTCTCTTAAAGGTCTTCTGTTTCCTTTTAGTTGCAATCTTCGACTCAGACTTTAGGTTGCTCCATTATTGCTGCTAATTAACATTAGGTGTAATTGAGAGCTTTTCATAAATAATTTCAAGAAATTTGGTTTCATAAGAGTTGTTTATCAAATTGCGAAATATTTTTTTTGCCTATTCAACAATCTAGGGTACATTTTGCACTGTATATATTGCACTCTACATTTTGCACAGTATATTACATTAGGGTCAAAGTCTTTCAAACAAGCCTTTCACTTTCTTCTCCCTATTCAGATAGACAAAAAGAGTCAATTAATCTGCAGCTATATTTGGTATTTATGCCGTTTAAGTACATTAATTGCTTTCAAATAGCAGTGCTCAACAGTTTTAATCGAAAAACAGCAAAAAAACTCACATCGAAAAGACTGGGTTTCAGTTTGACTAAACCAATTAATTGGATTGGGGCCAGAACGAGGAAAGGAATTTAGTTACAGTTTCTTCAATATCAATGCAATATTGCATGCGATATTCAATTCATGACAGTAAAGCAGTGTTTTCTGATTTCCCATATATTCACATACTGCCTGTTAACATCAAAAGTCTCACAAAAATACAATTGATTTCTGACAATGTATTATCAAGTTTCCTTTGTAAAGAGAAAAAACTACGAACAATGACACAAGGTTCTTTTGGTCCAAGGACTCTTGCATCGGTCGCAGTGGCAGGATAAGGATCTCTGGAGTCCTGTAAGGGTTTTCTATACCATGTAAGCCCCTCTGAGCTACGCCTTGGTTACCTTAAAACAGTTTCCGCTGTCTGTCTTATTTCACATCCTATTTGGTTTTCTTTCTCATATGTCTTGAAAGGTAAAATGTTCGTGGTTTCTTTCCACAATTGCGTTATCTCTCAATGGAAAGCTAATAGGTAATACAAATTGTTAACCCCGTGCTTTGGGTGACATTTTATCTTAGAAATGAGTTTTTTCCACTCTTCTGAGATAACTTCTCTAGAATTGAACACTCTTCCAACACAGCCTTACAGACAATTCTTGTACTTAATATTTGAAGAAAAATTAATTCAAAAGATTTATAAAACTTCTGCAGTTTTCTGCTGGACACGACCCTTTTATCCTTTCCTATCTTTGCTCACCAAAAAGTCCCGAAAACGACTTATAGATTTACTAAAGAGATTATCGACTATGTTCACTCTATGAGTGTCTCTAATAAATAGTGACAATAAATTTGTTTATTGTCCTGCAGCCTCTCATCAATACCATACAAAAACTACTTTTATAATTACAAAAAACAGAACTAGATATCCTCCCCCATCCTAAATAGCCAGGCAGGGTTTTTTTTATAGATCGTTCTACCAACAATAGAAGGGCTCGTATGGCATTTGAAGGCAATACCCACGTGTGCATCACCTAAAGCCAGATATCTCCCAGAAAGTCGTTTACTAACACGGATATCCTCTCTCGCCTTCGTTTACTTTTTTTGTGATTTTTATCATTTTTATCTAGTTGTCTTGCCTAAATAATAGCTTTAAGGGCTAGATATTGGTGAATTCCTCGTGGTCCAGCCTTCAAGTACCAATCTATCTTTGGGAAACCGATGACAATACCTGAACAATAGAGACAAACTAGACAATCTAACGACATGTAATGTTACATGAACCACCTGGTCCAGCTATCCTTCAATTAAATGCAGAAGGCCTTACACGACCAAAATGTGAAGTCATTCAAAAAATTGCCATGAACAATTCAATGTCCATTATTTTACTGCAAGGAACACATACCACCAATGATGACAAAATCAAGATATACCATTTCATTTTTCGCACTGTCCGTTTGCGCGCGGATTATATCCAATTGTTGATAAGTTCCGTACTCCTAGTAGATCCATTAACTGTGTGAATAACTCCGCTCTGAATGCTGGATCCTTGTCGGAGTAAATTATCTTGGGAATTCCGAATGCTAAACAATAATCATAAATAAGTTTTCCTGCCGTAGGCGCTGTGCGATCTTTAAGTGGGTATAATTTCACGAACTTGGAAAACCCGTCAACTAGTGGAAGTATATGAATGTTATTTCTTTTCGTGATTGGTAAATCCACAATAAAATCGATTGCCACAAACTCAAGTGGTGCGGATGGGAGTTGTCTTCTTCCGAGCTTAGCCTTCTTTCTGTTTTCGAAATTTGTTGTGGTACATAATTTACAACGAGCTATCGTTTTCTGGACGTCTTCGTAAAGACCTGGCCACCAGTAGTTTTCTAAAATACATCTGTGGGTTTTTAATGTACCCACGTAACCGCTTAAAAATCGGCTATGTCCTAACTGCAAAATTTCATCACGTAATGCATTCGGTGCTACAAATAACTCGTTTCTATGGTGACAGTAGGTGAGTATGTTTTGATCGTTCATCTTTAATTTGTCACAATATCTGCGAAAACGTTTAGGGATTTCCCCTGACTTTTCATTCATGTGTTTTATCACGCTAAAAATATCATTGCCGGTCAATTGAGCCACCCTTAGCTCATTGACACCATGGTTGAATAAAGTCATGGTCGCATTCACTGTCACTTGTAAATGCTCTTCGTCACGAATATTCCGGGAAATGTAATCTCCCAACGTTCTCTTTCCCAGGAATGTATCTGATAATAGTGTTTACGCTTTCCAGATAACTAATCCAACGAAATAGCTTTTCTATAAGAGTTCGGAACGCTTTAAGATGTACCAGTGGTTCATGGTCCGTGTAAACGACAAACGTATGCCCGATTAAATAGAACTCACATATCCTTACTGCAAAGTACACGCCCAACAACTCCTTGTCTGTCACACAATACCGTCCTTCTGCCCTCGACAAAACTTGCCCTCCGTACAAAATTGGTCTTAAGTTCCCATTACATTCCTGCATCAAAGCATGGCCTATCGCCAAATCCAAAGCGTCCGAAACCACCACAAAAGGCTTTTCGAAATCAGGATGAATTAATAACACCGGATCCATTAAACTCGACTTCAACGTCACAAAAGCATTTTCAGACTCGACTGACCAAACAAATGCAACTCCTTTCCTCAATAAACGATACAATGGGGCTGCCTCCAACGCGAAATATTTGATAAATTTCTTGTAGTACGAAGCCATCCCCAAGAATGTTTTTAACTCTCTAACATTGTCCGGTCGTTTAAAATCAACAATACCAATGCTTCTTTTCCCGGTCTAGCGATACACTCTCCTTAGATACGCGATAACCAAGAAAATCTACAGTTTCTTTTATAAACTGACACTTTTTGAGATTAACTTGAATTCCATACTCCGCAAATTTGTCCAGTACTTTTGTTAATTGTTCTAAGTGTTCAGATTGTTTTCCGTGAATAATGCAATCATCAAAAAAGTTCTTCGCGAATTCAAATTCATCTAGTAATTGGTACATCACATAAGATAACGAAAATGTGGCATCGCATAATCCGAACGGTACTACTGTCCATTGAAATTTTCCTTCAGGGATAACGAAAGCAGTCTTATGGTTGTCCTCTGGTTTAATCGGTGTGTGCCAAATCGCTTCTGAGGTCAAGTACGGTGAAAACTTCTGACCCCCTTAAATCCTCTACTGAACTTTAAAATTTGTAAGTTCAGTTGTAGGTTCCTTCTAAAGTACCCTCCGCAAAACCTTTGGGTAAAAGCTGTCTTGACAGCAGAATATGTTACGTCAGCGTTCTGTTCTTGTAATTCTCCCAATAAAGAAAGCGCCGTACTTTCCAAACAACATGCTAACGTCATGAATTTTTTGTCGTTCGCTACACCTAATGCTTGCAAATGAACCTCAAATTGCTTTATCCACACCAAGAAATCCTGCCTGTTGTCTCCCCTAAACTTCACTACTTTCGGAATTTCCGACATGCTGATTTTGTGAAACACCACTACTTTGCTGCTGAATATTGTTCTTCTGCTTGGAGCCAAAGCCATCGCTGCAATAAAGTTGATGTTGCACTTAATGAGTGCTTGAGACCAGGGAGTGGTTGTATAAAATCTACTCCAACTGATGTTCTTCCTATTCTCTGTGGTATTAACCTGCCGACTTAAGAAGCGATATAAATATATTGAATTTACACAATCGTGTGCTATCAGAGGATAGGCACATTCTAGAAAACTTGGTCGCATATCCACTTTCAAACAATAGGTTGAAGAGTAGAGTTTCACTTTCGAATCGTAAGCACCTTTTAGCTTCCATCATAAACGATACAGCATCTGGGATATTATTCCCGCCTTTGCACATCAAACTTGGCCTGAAAAAGCATTTTACAAAATTCCTGGATAAAGATGGTGGTTTCTTTACCTATCTATGCAAGACTTTTCCAGGATTAACTATAGAGAAAATAAAAGCTGGAATCTTCGACGGTCCTCCAATTTGTCAGCTCATCAGAGATACTGAATTTCTGAGCTTGATGAATGACTTGGAAGCGGAAACATGGAAGACTTTCGTTCTGGTGTTGAGAAATCTTCTCGGAAATAACAAGGCTAGTGATCACCCAACACTTATCAATAATATCATTTTTGCCTGTAGGAACCTTGAATGCAACATGAGCGTCAAAATGCACCACTTGTTCTCCCACATGGATCGGTTTAGGGAAAATCTTGAATCCATGAGTGACGAACGAGTGTGAGCGGTTTCATCAGGACATGAAGGAGGTGGAAACCAGATATCAGGGACATTGGGATGCAGCTTTGATGGCTGACAACTGCTGGTGTCTCTCTTTTGCTTTCTTTTGGTTTTAACGCCATTTCCCCTCAGTACTGGGGCTCATATTATGCCTTTTACAGGGACTTGGATTTGGCAGTGGGGTTTTTCTCGGCCGGATGCCCTTCCTGATGCCAAACGATGGCTTTGTCTTTTGTGAATTTCCAAAGTCACCAGCTCGGGGAATCGATCTCGGAATTCTTGGTTACTGTGCAATTGCACTAACCATTAAGCCACGGCTCCTCTCAGGTAGACTTCAACTTCATGAAAGTTTATTTTTTTTAGTATTGCTTACTGGTGAATTAGCCGATTAAAGTAACCAAAGCTTGTTAAATTTGATTTATGAGGAATGAACTATAACTTTTGCTTTCCACTAGAAAGCTCGCGAAAAGCACAAAGTCATTCTAGTACTTACCATGGAACAATGCCTCTTGAGTGTCATTAATTTTCTGATGAAAACCAACAAAAAATCGATTTAGCACAAAAAATTGACCCGATCAAGAAAAAAGGATTCCATTTTGGAATGCAGCTTTGCGGAATTGTCATAAAGCTACTCTAAAATCCCAGACAGCTTTTTAAAAAAAATTCTTGTTCAAGGCAGTGCAATGTACACTTGCCTCCTTTTCGGTCACTGTTCCATTTAAGCAATGATTTAGAAGCCAATCATAGAACTGCACCTCTTCTTTCTCATGCAGATTTGAAATATGGTGGTTGTCTTTGAGGCTGTTGGAATACAACAGCCTTAAAGAATATAATTTGAAAGCACTTCAGTAACTTACACTAATATTTATCGATTGGTCTATGCCTTTTGTTTTAATTTTGTACCTTCTTTATTCAAATTCACCGTATTGTTTGATTGAGGCGAACTGAAGACCAATTCATACCAAGCTTTAAGACTTTATACTCCAGTACCATCATTCATATATCTAATTCTCTCTTAACAATAATCTTCCCCTTATACTACTTAATCAAATTCTGTTGCAAGCATGCAAAATTGTTGCCGAATGTTTATCTTACCGCCCCACCATTCACAATATCGATTGAAAGACAAAGTTTTTGCTGAAGGAGCACAATTAGAGTTGGAGATCTAGCCTTCTCCTCCATAGCATTTGAGTTGATCGTGTTCATTGCCTCGATTTCACTTTAGCTGCAAGCACAATCAAAACAGGTGGAGAGTTACACATGTTATCTGCTTCACTTCAGGTAACGAGAAGTGGAGGAAATTATATTAGTTTAGTTACGTTGTGCACATTAATACATAACATTATTAAAATTTCATAATGTCACGAAATTTAAGGAGTTGAGCTTCACTGCATAGACGGGTATACTTTCACTAAGCTTACCTTTTTGTTTATGGTTCAAAGATGAGGCAGGTAATTCTTGGAATTCATAACCAGAAGAAAGGTAATTCAAATATGTTACAGTAAAGCTTTACTTTTCGAAATATGTTGTGCTATGTTTAATGTTGTTGACTTTAGCAAAAATGATGTTTAAACAAATGTGGTGTATGTGTAATGTCGTAAAACGATGAGGCTGAAGATTGAATGCCCAACATCTCGACCTATCTCCCCGACTATGTCACATTGATATGATACAGCTACTGGAATTTACTATTTTGTTTTCCAAGAGTTGAATAAAGAAAATCTTAGAAGCTATATGCTAGTAAATGTTGATCACTTTACTTACATCTCCTGGTTTCTTTATTTTCAAATTTCATTGCTTTCATGTCCAACTTCGCTAATTCTTTCTCAGAAGGTCTGCATCATTCTTTAATGCGCGAGGTTTTTTTCTACAGAAGTTGTATTATGTTGTGTCTCCTGGAGAATGTGCAACATGAAAGATGTTGCGCGTATCATTTCCACCTTTGGAGATTGTTTATTCAAGTAGTAAGGTTTATACCTTTAATTGCATCTCGAATTTAATCTTGAATATGACCCTGCAAGGCCTAAATTTTCCCAGGTAAGTAAACAGAGTTACTATTACTACTACTACTACTACTACTACTACTACTACTAGTACTACTACTACTACTACTACTACTACTACTACTACTACTATTACTACTACTACTTACTACTACTACTTACTACTACTACTACTACTACTACTACTACTACTACTACTTTACTTCTATTACTGGATTACTGCTAAACACCTTTATGTGTAGATTTTGAAAAATCAACAAAGAATATGGCAAGTGAGATAAAATGAATTTGGACCTAATCTATGTACAATCAAGCATGTGAAGGAAAAACGTAAATTGAGTACAGTCATTTCAAGTTTACATTTTGTTTATAAAGTTGGAGTCAAGAGCTATAAGGGAACCATTATGGAAATTAGACCAATCCAACCTTTTAATGCTTTCACTGCCTCAACAATTGGGGGTATATTAATGAATTATTATTTTAATTTTTGATCATATTTGTATTTAATTAAAATAGTAAATGTATTGGTTTTCAAGCTTTTTAAAACATTGTAATTTTTTTTATTTTGGGATAAAGTGTATACTTAGCTGGAACAGTAATATTACAAGTGTATGATAATTAATTTAGATGGTTTGCTTGATTAATTCTTCACCTCAGTCTTTACTCACTGTATTAAATGTTACAATTAAATATTCATGTTTCTGTTGCATTGAGGTCTTTGTAATAGGTTGTCACTACCAGTGACCTTTTATAAGGAGGTTAATACAGCAACTGTGGGGAGATCAGAAGCCTAATTTGATTATACAGACTTAACAGGACAGTGGCAGTTTGAAAAAGTGGGTTGGCTGAGTGTTTTTAGATGGTGGTGTGATATAGAACTGATGGATGGGCAGGATGGGCATTGATAGTACATTAGGTATTAACTATCAATGTTTCACTGACATCTGAATGTTGTATCAATTGTTTTGCATGAGATTTCCAGTTTTAATCACTTCCAAAATGACCTTCATGACAGAGTTGGCTGTTGAATGTAGAAGCTCCTGGTGCCAGTTTTCAGGAAAGATGTTGTAGTCAGTAAGATCTTGATGGATCACCCTCCTATGGTAACACGACCATGATGACAATATCCACACATTGGAATTTACTCATTTCCCAAACCCCATATATTCAGGCATGCAAATGATTAACCAGAATCTCACCTCCAGTTTTAATCACCTTAGAGGCCATCCCATCCGTTCCTGGGTATTTATTCATTTTCTTTTTTCCAATAACCCATTTTACCCCAGACTTGAGTATAAAATGCATACTTATATTGATAGCTTGGGAGATTGCCTCCAGCACATTTTCATTTTTTTGTATGTTCTCTTCTCCTCAATTGTATCAGTGATCATACCAAAATCTCTACTGGCCTCAGTCTACCTGTTTATACCTCTTTTATAGTTTGCATAGTAGTCCCATATGCATCTTTAATCATTCTGTTTCTTGGTTTTCATGTTCCTTTTACTTTCTTTATTAACATGTATGTATTTTTGTGTTTTCTGTTCCTGAACACTCAAAATTTTCTTTCAATTCATGCAGTTACCTTCCCTTTTCCTATCTACCAGCAACAACATACTCTATGTGATTTAAAAAATTTTAGGCTTTTATGTGGCCAGAATGCACTTCATTACTGCTGTATTGGCTACATTATAGATTGTTAATACTCCAAGTCCTTTTCTTGCTTAAACTCAGTTGTTGATAATGTCTTGTTTAAAACCTTGTTTGAAACATCATCATCATCATCATCATCATCATAATAATAATAATAATAATAATAATAGTATTTGGTTTTATGTCCATTTTACATGTTGGCACATGTTGGGTAGAAACCCATAGGAGGAAACCTAGTTTTTAAATCTTCATCATTCAAACTGTCAAGATATATTTTCCCTGGTGGTGGTTTCCTCTTTTGGTGCTTGAAGTGAATTTTGAATTTGCAGAGAACCAAGCAATGATCAGTACCAACACCTAGTCCCTGGTAAGTTTGAGAGTTCCATACTCCTGTTATCTTTCTTTTGTTACATAACATAAGGTCAGTCATGCTTTTATTTGATGCATCTGTTGAGTCCCAAGAGCATTTTTCTGAAACTTTTTGCTGGGACCTGTCGATAAACCATGAAGGTTATGTCTGGCTGTGAATTGAACCAGCCTCTGTTCTCTAACATTAATGTCATACCAATATATCATCATATATTCCAAAACATTACCCCTTCATAACCACTTCTGCTCATTCAAATTTTGTATTCCAGGCCTCCATTATTATCCTAACATCTCTCCTTGGGGCTCCATTGATAGATTCTTAGATTTATACTTATTAGAATTGGACTATGTTGTCATCAGGGAAGTCCACCATGGAGGCAAACACTTACACCACTGTGATGTAAAGAGGTTTTTTCCATTAATCTGTCATTATTTAGGTACTAATAAAATAGTATCCACACATTGCAAATCTTGCCAAATTACTAAGAAGAAATCTTTTTCCTCTTCTGTGTCTGCTTTTTCCAAATCATTTCCCTGCGATTCAGTTCACCAGTTCTGGTCTGGTGCATTTCCAAGATGCCAGGTATCCTACAGCCATTCGGTTTCAGCTCCTCTTTAAAAGCTGCAGCTTTCCTGTCACCATTAGCATCTTATTGGTCCATGTACCCACCATCATAAAACACTTTGTTAAGTCTAAAGGGTGGAGTTCCAGCCACTGTTTTGTTGATCCAGTCCTAATTTCTCTGTTTTAGACATCAACTCTTTGACCCAGTCTAAGTTTCCACTTGGAGATATGGACCTCGGTTTTCTGGGTGACATTTGAATCAGCATGGGATTTTGCTTTGGTTTCTTCTCATAGCACATTTCTTAGGATTTGTTTTTTTACAGCCATGTTTTCTCAACTACATGACCAATACTCACCATTTATCCAGGCTTGTGACTAACACTCAATTAAGCTGGATTGATGGGTAATTATTGTCCTGCACAAGGTGCAATTGGGGATTAGGCAACCATCACACACACACACAAAAATCTATGTTCTACTGTGTACCTGGGGGTGAATATTCATCCAGCCAATTAATGGGGAGAAAAGAGTATTTTTTTGAAGCCATCATCATGAAAATTGGTATGGAGACACTTCTTGCAAATGCATACATTTTCATTGATAATCATTGCTATATACATCTTCCAATTAAGGAGTAATTAAATAATTAAACTTTACCGATGTTAAGTAATTACATGTTGCTTATGAAACAAAACTCTGTTATTTGAGTAATAATATCCCTCATTAAAAGTGTGTCAGGATGGCCAAGTGGTCTAAGGTAGCAGACTCAATTTTGTTAGACCTTTCTCTAATAAGAGGTTTCTGCTCCACAAACTTTGGTGTGGGTTTGAATCCCACTTCTGGCAATATTTTTTTGTATATGCATACATTGAAAAAGTATTTTTTCTGGATCAAACTTTACAGTTATAATTTACTGGACTTTATGTTTTACCTGCAAATTGTAACAAATGGAATAAACAGTAACAGTAATTATTTGACCTGCTGGTGAATGAAGAGAAGTTAAATTCTTCTTTAAATGTGATTAGTAGCAATTACCCTGTGCAAGTCAGTGTTTTACCTGGAACTTCAGTAAGGACAGCACAAGTATCACATTTCCAACATCAATTTGTTAAAGTTTAAAACAAATAAGCAGTGGAAATGTGGGAGG
Source organism: Morbakka virulenta (assembly GCA_003991215.1). NCBI lineage: Eukaryota > Metazoa > Cnidaria > Cubozoa > Carybdeida > Carukiidae > Morbakka > Morbakka virulenta. The sequence continues at coordinate 5,016,556 of RDPX01000006.1, read as the reverse complement.
AGGAGAGTCAGATTTGAAGTGGGGAGTTTACACCACTTACTGGTTAAGAGCAGTATCACAATTCCAAAAGAGTGCTGTTGAAAAGTTAAAAGAAGATTATAGTGGTTGGATTGTGGGAGGAGGTGGGTCAGATACTGCCATACCAAGTTTTAGCTTGAACTCAATTTTGACAACCAATCTAGCCACATTCATAACTCAGCTGAAGGCTCACCTTATCATGGAAGTAATATATCAGTCCTAGTAGCAGGACCTGCAAGTAAGCTAGCAGGATACTACCCTCCTGTCAATATCTGATAAATACTGAGGGAAAAGTATTAGTAAGAAGGTCATATATTCATAGTAGTAATAGTGTTGGCCCTATTGAGGTAAAGTTTGACTTTGATTATTTCAATTGATGAGTCAGTCCACAGCATTTGTTCTTAAGACTTTTGATTTACAGTTATATTATCGAAAGGAATGAAAACCATTGACAGTTTTGCCCAAATTGAATTTGTTGTAATTGAGTGACATTAAAATATTGCAAGGTGATATTTGTAACATATAATATGTTCAATGCTATACTATAAGGAGGTATGACACATGTACAAATTGTTACTTGATGTACTCAATTGGAATCATTTTGATGAATGCCATTTGTACATTAGTTGTATTTAAGCAGTATCTATGATATATAGCCTTGAGGTTCCTTTTTGGAGATACTCTATCATGTCAGATCAGCAGTAATCAAATCTTTGTAAGACTCTGAGATTCTTCCTTAACTGGTTTTATAGTCAGATGTTAGAGTGGTGTATATTTATATCAGAAGTAATTGTGTTGCACTTTAGTGTACCAGTTAAGACAGTTACAAAGGAGAACTATTTTGGAACTACGAAGGTGGATATATGTTTATTTTCTTTGTTTTCAGCCACTCTAACAGAGGTAATAGAGCTCTTATTGCAAGAGAACATCAGAATGAAAAAGACCCAAATTACTAGATCTACCTTGTTCTTACGAGATGTTGATCCAGTGTATTTGTTTCACACATTATAATAAAAGATGAATTATATTTTTTAACAAACTATTCCATTTTTTTAATCCAGATTATCTATGAAGAATGAGTTGATATGGACAATTCTCTAAAGTCATCACAAGACAATAAAGAATCAACCAACTTTTGTGACCTCTGTTCCTTGGAGTTCAGTTCACCCCGGGTATTGTAAAATCAGATTAAGCAGATTTCTTTGCTATAATATCCTTAGGTAAACTCAGAAAGTAGTCAATATATAGATTTATTTGGAGTGATATTGTATTCCATATAATCCCAAAGTACTCTAACTTAACTCGTGCTTTTCAGCCCCATTCTACTTTGCTAACTTTGTTCAGCTCACTGTGCAGTATCTTCAATTTCTATATTTGCTGAGAAATACTTTATACTCTTTAATTTCAATTGCTTTATACAATTTTCATCTTGTCTCTTATACACAGATCATACTTACTTCCCACTTCTTCATTACATTGACTAAGTTTCTTCCTTTATGAGTCATACTTACCAAATTACACTCTGCAAGCCTCACTTTCTTTTTTTCACTGATTAGCATTTTTAACCACTGTCATGGTGTTAGCTGGCTATAGCCTCTTATTAGACTCCTATCAGTCCCAAACCCAAATAAAGTAGTGGGGCTGAAGTTGGGTTGACAGCTCTACTCATAGAAAAGCTCCCATCACAGAAACCAAGACCAGAGGTCAAATTTTAACTTGTGGTGATGGAAAGAAGCATGCCAGGAGACTGAACAGATGGATGATAACAGCCAAATCCAACAGGGATGTGGCAGCTAGATGGTGAATTTCCTGAAGCCAGAAAAGAGGACAAGAATGGTGTGCAGGAATGTTTTGACATTGTGTCAGATAGGAAAGCTTACCCAGGTAGTGAAAGAGTTTAATGTATGTGGGTTAGACTTTTTGATAATTAGTGAAGCAAGATGGATAGGAGATGGGAAAAGGAAACTAGCCTGCAGTTACACATGGCTGTGCTCAGGAAGACCCTATGACCAGTGCACAAAGGGAGTTGCCCTGATTGTTAGTAGGAAGATGGGAAAAGCCATGTTAGAGTGAAAGCCAATGGGACATTGACTTAAAAAGACCAGGTTCAACTTGAAATACATCAAGCAAATTCTCATAGTGTGTTACTTCCCAATTGAAGATGCAGAGCAGGGTCACAAAGATATTTTCTACAGACAATTTCAAGCAGCAACAGAACATGTCAGGTTGCTTGACTTGCTCTTAGTTATCTGAGACATGGGTACAAAAGTTGGTGATATGAACAAAGGAAGAGAGCATCTCATGAAGAGAGAACGTTATATTGACATAAACAAAATGGAGAATGTATGTGTGACTTCTGTCAAAATTACCTGATCATAGGAGGAGCATTATTCCAATACTGAGATTTCAGATAAGAGAACATGAACATCATCAGACAAGGCAACCAAGAAGCTGATCTACAGCATCCTGATTAACAGAAAGTGGAGGAGTTTACTACAGGATGTAGGAGTCTACAGAGGAGCTGACATTGTCAGTTGTTGTATTTTGAGTTGTCAAATACTCCAACAATTTACTTAGTCTGAAGAATTGCAATGTGCCAGAGTTTCAGACAAAGGTAAGGTACTTCTAGTTTAGAATACTAGGAGAAGAACAAGAGACAAACATTAACAGCTTAATCAAAGCCCTCTGAGAAGCCAGAGAGGAAATTCTGAAATTCAGCAAGAAAAGGAAGGAGGAGTTAATCCAACCAGAAACTTGGCAAAGAATCAATCAGAGGAAAAAGAGTGTGGTAAGACAGGACATGAAAACTTTATATTGAATTACAAAGATACTGAAAAGAAACATTGGCACTAATAAACGTCCTGTAAAGGACAAGTAGAAGATCCATATTAGCAGATGGAAAAGTGCTTTGAGAATGTTTTAAACAGACCTGTCATACCACCTTCAGAAGAAAAGTTGAACATCAGCATTGAGCTGCCAGTTGTTGAAGAGGTTAATGCAGCAATCAAGGCAGTAAAAAATGGAAAAGCAGAGAGGAAAGAACCCCCAATAATGCTAACTGAGGTTTTCAGGCAGATATGGGAGAACGAATTACCACCTGAGGACTGGAAAGTTGGCCTGATTGTAAAGCCACCCTAGAAAGGGAACTTTGGCACTAGTAAAAGTACTATAAAGGACAAGTACAGCATTCACATTAGCAGATGGAAAAGCACTTCATGAATGTTTTGGGCGGACCAGAACCTGGTCCTGGACAGTATAAGGAATAGAAGCTAACCAAAGGAGACCTGCAGAAGGACAGCCCAAAAGGAGACAAAGGGAGAGGGATGGGCATGGCTCTACCTGGGAAGATGTGCTGTAGACAGACCAAGGTAGCAAGCTCAGGTGGGAATCTTATACACCACAGGATATGAAGAGGATTATGTAAGTAACTAAGTGATGGTGTCAGTATTACCCTAATCTGCCTACTTCTCTTAGAGGTAATATTTGTGTGTTGTTTTCAGAGAGATAGCGGAGCATAATTGACCTACAGATATTTGATTGCCATACCCATATGTTTGGCCACTAAATATTGCAACTGGATACCCATTCTAGTTGCCACAACTTTAGTTGATGATTTACTTCCCAAGACACATTGCTGACTTGAGTACCAGGTGTCCATTTTGTCATATTCAAATCAGAAGGACTACCAAGTCTCATGCCTATGCCAGGCACCATCCATATAATGTATTCCCAGGCAAACACAATAAACTCCCCTTTGGGCCTACACACTGGAGTAACCATCAGATCACAATACAATACCATATACACTTGCACTAATAGCATTATGCTTGAAGCTATAAGTTCACAAATATAATTATTTTGAAAACTACACAGTGTATCCTCGATTATCCGAACAGTTTTGTCAGGATCAATTTCAATTATATTTGAACAAAGTACTGTTTATTCGAATGAAAAATGTACAAATAACGGGCGAAAATTGTTATTCCTTTATTCACTTAAATAACATGTTCATTAATCCAATAAAGTTGAACTTTCAGTTGCCATGAGACTTGTGCTTAATAGCTGTAACAATGTAACAAACCACCGCAAGTTGCATTTCAAGGCCAACACTGCGCGTTATAATGCAACTACAAATTGATAAACAAAATTCCCGCTTAATTCCCATAAGATTTCAAGCACCGCTCTTCACGACTAAGCATTTGATCACAAAATGGGCTAATTAAAGCAATTCCTGGACAAAGAAGATTAGAAAAAAAATTAGGTTGGATCAGAAAACGGGCCAATCAAAATTATGGCTTTGCCCCCCTGTTTGATCTGTCTTGGCAAACCCCAAAATCTTTTTGTTGATCTTGTCCATTGCTTTTCATTATGATTTGATTGTAACAACTTATGAGCTTTGGAGATGGCGTTCTCTGTGAAAGGAAGTAGGAGTAGGAAAGTGGTGACAATTGGGCGGAAATTAGGGAATAACAAAAAAGTATCTCATTGGGTTGTCCACTTTATTTGAAATTGAAAAAGGATAAAGAACTGAGAGGTTTCCTTTCCAAAAAGGCAAAGGTTGGAATAAAAAATGCTGACAAGGTGGCAAAAATCTTTAAACCTGGAAGCAATGAAGAATTAGACCTAGCACTGTACATTTCCTTTTTTTGGGTACAGAGAAAAAAATATTTTTGTGATTTGGCCCATTTTGATGGAAAAGGCATGTGCTTTTCACAAAATACTTTTCTCTGACGCAGGCAAGGCTGTTTTTGCAGCCAGTGGATTTCAGTGGCGGATCTGTAACTATTGTGAAATTCAAAAATTGGCCATTGTTGGAGAGACGCTGAGCGCAGATAACATCAATGTAGATGTGACAATTGCAGAATTTCCAAATTTAATTATAGTCTACAGTTTTGACTGGATTTTCAATTGCGATGAAACGGGACTCTGCTATCATTTGCTTCTGACTAAAACACTGGCAAGTGCAATAAAAAAAATTGCTGAAAGAATGAAAAAAGCAAAGAACCAAATGACAGTACACGCGTTTGCCAATATTATGGGCAGCGTTAAGGTGCCTTTATTTTTCATTGCAAAGGAAAAAAATCATAACCAGTCACACCCTTCAATTATTTATCGTTCGCAACGTAATGCCACTGAAATTTTGGACACTGAAATTTTTCTGAAGTGCTTTCCTGGGAATTTTGTTTNACTGGATTTTCAATTGCGATGAAACGGGACTCTGCTATCATTTGCTTCTGACTAAAACACTGGCAAGTGCAATAAAAAAAATTGCTGAAAGAATGAAAAAAGCAAAGAACCAAATGACAGTACACGCGTTTGCCAATATTATGGGCAGCGTTAAGGTGCCTTTATTTTTCATTGCAAAGGAAAAAAATCCGCGTTGCTTCAAGGGGATTAACCAGTCACACCCTTCAATTATTTATCGTTCGCAACGTAATGCCACTGAAATTTTGGACACTGAAATTTTTCTGAAGTGCTTTGCTCCTCTGAAGTGCTTTGCTCCTCTGAAGTGCTTTGCTCCTTTGCTCAAGTTAACTGACATGGCACGTAAGCCAAAAGCTATTGTGGTTTCGGACAATTGTTGTGCCCAACCTGAAACCACATATTTAGTCTCATCAGATGAATAAATTACTGTCTGTTATTTTTGCCGCAGTGTTACGTCATTAACCCAACAGATGGATTAAGGCTTGTTGGAGGCCATGAAGCGAAAATATCGAAAAACCCTTCTTCGCAATGTTGTTTCCAATAACTGCAATGAAATTATTCTTTTACTCAAGACATTGAAGATTCTCGGTGTTATGGGCCGTATGTCGGTCTCAACGGACCGAGTATCTTCAGAAACAATAAGGAAATCATGGCAAAAGCTTATTCCTCTCAATCTGAATTCAGTTTTAACTGATCTTGATTTTGCATCTTTTGATTATTCATCACATGAGCTGATTGATTTCCTCCTGGCATTACAAACTTACACCACCGCAACAGTGATTGACACTTGATTTGATATTGACTGGGCAGATTGCGAATATCTGAGTGATGAGAACATAGTTGATTATGAAGCTCACCCTATTTCCGCTGAAATAGATGATGATGACAATAATGGAATTGAAGTTCTTGGTGACCCAGTTTGCACCGTTCGTAATAAAGCGGCAATGGAAGCACCTAACACTTGTCTGGCCTGAATTCCAATTAAACCTGAGGCATTGCCATAAGCACGACAGTGCTTTTGCAATTGAGCGAACTTGCAGCTCAATGAAGAAAGAACAACAGAAAGCAGCCCAATGTCACATCCTTTTCAGAAAAAAAGTAGTGTTCTTGATGCCATGTCATCTGCCTAGACTATTACGGGTCTTTTTCTGGTGTAATTTTTTATGTTTTCTCTTTTGATAAACCGAAAAGTGATTTATATATGTGTGTGCGTGTGTAAGAGAGGGAGTGTGTGTGAGTATGTATGTGATTTTTCAATATTCAAGAAACTATATAATATGTTTTTTTTGCATTTGTTTTGTTTTGTTTTTTTGTTTTTTTTAATAGTCCTTTTTTCCAGTATTTTTTTGGTTTTGACAGTGCTTACTGCAGGGACTTTTCTGCGGCAGTTCGGAAGTTTTTTTTATCAAATACCCATGGTGACACCAATCAATGACTTGTGAAGTTGTAAGATGACAAAGTACCTTGCTAACATAGAGGATGAAACACAGAATCTTTCAGTTGCAGTGCAAACAAAACAATCACTAAGCAATATCTCATCTTATTTCTGTATTAATATTTCAAATAAATATAGACTTACTTATAGACTTCCATTTAAAAGGGAGAGGAATAAAATAGGCACATTTTGTCAACCTTCAAATACCGACCTATAAGAAATTTTATTTGATAAATATTTTTTGTATATTCAGGAACTCAAGGAGCATGGGTGGTCACTTATGCACCATCGAAAACTGAATGAAAAGAATGGAAGGTATTGTGATAAACCAAGACTTTTTTCATTTTTCAGTATTCTAAACTTCCATGTTGCTTCTCTTTGCATTTTCATGGAGTAAGCTGTTTTTGCCACCCTATCGTATATTCAAATTTATTAGCTGACATTGCCCTTCTCTTCACTGTATGATTTTCTGGATTTTTTTAATCTTCCACAAATCTCAAAGAAGTTATTTTCTTCGTTGTTGTCTTACCACTTGTCATAAGACGCATATATATTAAGTAAACAATATGAGACATATTGTGACCTTAGCAAGACTGACCTCTTCCTGCAACGAATTGCTTACTAATATGTGAAATTTGTTGGCGTAATCGGCGGTCATGGGTCGCTTCATTTAGTTACCTAAGTCTATATGTGTTTACTACATATCCAATATTTATCTTATATTCACTTTTATTTATTCTTTGTGCGATGGGCTTTCTTGACAGTCAGATGAAATGCTTAAACTAAATTGATCCGAAATTTTCATTTAATGTTTTAATCAAATTTTGCATGCTATTTATTGCACGAAATACTAATAAGTATATCATGCATGTTATCTAAATTTTAGTGCTCGTTGCACAAGTTGATATTCTTATACTTTCGTTGCGTGAAACATAAGACCAGTACAGATAATTTAATTTGGTCGTTATCTATCTTACCCAATTTGTAAATATTAAATTTTAAAAAAATACTCGAGTACTCATCAGCAACACTTCAACCCGTTACACCCATTTATGGTCATTCTGTAAAGAAATTAAGCCAGATAGATTCGACTCAGTAATAGTTATCTTGACCATTTATCTTTTTTTGGTTTTAACGGGACTTGGATTTGGCAGTGAGGAATGTCTTGGCCGGATGCCCTTCCTGACGCCAACCAATGGCATTTTCTTTTGCAGAGACCTGGTAAACGATAGGATAACTTGGAAGTCAATTTCAAGAAAGCGTCCAACACATGCCAGCATGTAAAACGGACGTTAAACCGAATATGATGATGACGATGATGATGATGGTGAATTTCCAAAGTCGCCCGTGCGGGGAGTCGAACCCGGAATTCTTGGTTACGGTGCACTGGTATTAACCATTAAGCCACGGCTCCTTTATCTTGACTGTTTATACAATTTGTTAAAGAAATGGTTTGGAACATTTAATACAAATAAGACAGTTTCCCAAAACACAAACGAAGGATATACAAAACATAAATGTTGTAAATCCTTAATTGAAAGAGCAGGCTAATTAAAATATGTTTTTGTTAATGTATGCAACAATTAGTTATGCTAAACTGCAGGTAGCTTTATTTTTTCTTAAGGGTTTATTTTTTTTGACTCTACTTTAGCAATACTTTCTTCCTTTTTTCTAGAAACTTCGTTCATAAATGTGAACTGTGTAATGAGGACTTTTTTGGTCTGCTGCCATTTGTTAAACACATTCAGGGCTTAAGCCACAAGAAGGCTGCTTTGGCTGAGCCAACAAATTCCGAGTCAATTCAAGGAGCCTTTTCAAAGAACGCATTGTCTAAACATGAAGACATTCGGTCTAGATACGGCAAGGATAAACGGGAAAGAAGTCATAACGGAGCCTTTAAACCTTATCCGAGGGGTCCACGAGCCTCAGCAGTCGCGAGGCTAAACCCCTTGATGGGAGCCGAGACAGAATTTAAGCATTTTCAGAGGCCAGAAAGAAACAATTTCCCTCGGATATGGAACCATCAATTCCGTCATAATAGTAATTATAATTTTCGAAACCAACATTCTCAAGGAAATTCAAATTTCCAAAGTAGATATCACTGGAGAAAAAACAGCCCAGCTCAGCCATACCAGTCAAGAGCCAGACTCCCAAATCATAATAAACCGAATGACTTTCATGAATGGGATAATATAAGCCGACCACGGACCGGCGAACTCAGTCAGCGGCATAGGTTTTCACAATTTCGAATGACTTATGATCAACAAGGTTTAGAACCATCGGGAACTAGTCGTGACCAAAGAGACAAATCTAACTTAAATTCGGATAAACAACAAGCCGTTAGTAAATTTGAAGTCTCAAATAGTGATGTTATTAATTTATCAAAAAAATTTGCTCACGACAAAGAGACGTTTGCGCTCCCAGTTAACGTTTTGAATGTAACAAAAAAGCCACATATTGATAGTCAATGTGGGCCCAAAACGGTAGATTCTTTTAATGCAACAAAACGTATTTCTGACCAAACACAAGAAGTAACAAATCTGGTTGAAAACAGCAACAAAAGGATAGGAAAGAACAAGGGCTACAGGAGGTCTCCCTTTGAACTTCCAGGTGAGCAGAGTGAAATAATCGCCCAGGATAAATTACATCTCACTGATGAATCCGTTCAAGATAGTCACAGATATTGTAAGGGAGCCCGAAGTGATAAAAAGCCAAGCAATATTGTTGCTGTTAATAAGGGCTTATGTAAAACGCAGAGGCCAAAAGAACAAAACAGACAAACTCCTGTGGTATCCAAAACCCCCAAACCATCTTGCAGTAGCATCACACTATTTGTAGCTTCCGAAGCCAGTACACCGACTTTACCCTTTAACGCTACTGGTTCACAATCGCCATCACATGTAATGACAAGTACTCTGGACAGAGATGCAGGAGACCCTAAAACCAATCCAGAAATGTGTCCAGTCCAGCCACTGGCCCCTCCAAAGAAGCTAGAACAGGAACCAGGAGCAATTGCAGGATATGATAAGCTATTACTACAGTCTTCAGCTAATGTCGCACATGCTTGTAGCATAGAACCGAATACAAACGCAACAACGCTTGCTTCATCGGTAAGTGAAATCAGGGTAAAGCAAGAAAACGAAAAATCAGCTTCTAAAAGTGAAGTATCCAGCACAGCTCCTGAAATTGTGGATGGTGTGGAAAGGTGGTATACATCAGCTGACAAGAATTCTTGTAGAAACAAGGCGACTGGGTATGTTTTTTCGAATTCCAAAGGAATAAAAGACAATCCGAATGACATATATCGTAAAAATGAATCCAAACAAGGTTCAAGCGTAACTGATTTTATGTTAATTGATACATGCTCTGAAAGAAGAAGGCAAAGTACGGTTTGTCAGAGCTTATCAAATGTAGATGAGGTAGGTCAGAACAAAATATTGGGCAGTTCTAAAGAAGAAATTGATCCTACTTCTGCTAAATTTCATGACAATGAGCAAAATAAAAAAGCCACAGCAATTAGTCGTTTGCAGTTAGTAAGTACTCAGGCTTTACCTTTAGATTCTTTGGCTGTTGGAGCGTTGAGAAATGGTTCCGTAGCCTATTCTTCAAGCGTGGAAAGTTCGAATATAGTCAAGTTAGGTAATTCCTGTAATGATTTGTCAGAATTTACGGGAAAAAAGGAGAGCAAGTCTTTGAGAAATTATGAAGAGGAGCATAACATCTCCACAGAAACTTTGCGAGATAAATTGCAAGGATCGGCTGTTGTAACATCAACTACGGGGCCTTATTCAATAGATACACAGCATTCTGACTTAAAATCATTTGGACTGAGGAAATGTAATCATGATTCTGTTGCTGACCCTGAGCAAAAATGGCGCGATTCGTCCAATGCGGCTGACGAAACGCACGGAAGGGTAAAAAGAAACAGTAGGGATAACTGTGATTATTTGTGTACTAAATGTTGCGATGAAAATGTAAAAGCAACTAACCAGCTACTGACTCCCTATTCACAGTCAAATAATACGATGCAACCATCAATACAACTTGTAAAGTCAGAGGAATTAAACGATATTGTAAATGATTACAGGAGTGTAATGGACTGTCAGCGAAATTCACCAAAAGAAGTCTGTCCAGATTTGCCAAACCTGTCAAATGGAGACCAGAACAATTCACGGGGAATTTATGATTACATTTGTAGTAACTGTTGTCAGGTGGACGATCAAGAATGTGAAACAGTACGAAAAAAACAGTCACCGGCAAGTACAGTAAATAAGTCACAGTTAATACCTGTAAACATAAAAAATTTGAAATGTAAACTTTGCAATTCACTTTGTGGAAAACAGCAAGGACAAACAGAAGAAAATAAGAACTATTTATTTGGTTTGTCGAAAACGATTCTCAGTCAAAATTCTCAACCTCCCTGTGAGGTAGCAAAAACAAGAGATAAAGATAAAAGTCCACGTCCATGGTCATCACAAGATGAAAATATTTCTGCTTGTGTTTATCAGAATTCTGAAACTAAAGCGCCAGCAACAGTCTCAGCTCAACATTCATTACAGTACCTGGAGAATTTAAACACTGGTGTTGGGCATAGCCATGTGATAGTGAAGCAGGATAACTTGGCCGATTGTAGTTTATTATACAACATGAACAATTCCAGCCAATCTATTAATACCAACGAATTTATGAACGAGTCTGATTGTAAAGAATCAGTTAGCTTTTTAAAAGAAGTCCCAAGACAAGTAACCGCTGATAACATAAAGCCAAAAAACATTGATTTTAAAAATACATTAAATAAACAAATACCTATCAATAAATCCTCCGTAGCAATTGTTAACACATGCACTAATGAAAATGTCAACTACGTGCAGGAACTAAACGTAGCATCAAACAATCATGTTATGCCCATCCTTACTGACAACTGCATGGGATCAGTAAGGAACAATTTATGTACTGAAAACATGGAAGCTTTGAAAGACGGCGAAAAAGAACGTGGTTGTCAGATAGGAAGCCCTACTTGTAACACATCAATGCTTCCTAATTCAAGCAGGGAAAAAGAAAAGCTTACTGACAGTATATTTAGTTTTCCAAAGTTGGATGAAAAAGTTGATATCAATGACACAGAAACAGGAAATGGACCAAGAATTGTAAGACGCACAGAGCATAAAACGGAATTTGATAAGGTAACAGCACAGTGTAGTAATAATGAACAGGTTTCAAAATTTGGTGTTGGTTTTAAGTATCTTTCACGAGCCAAAGGTTTGAAACAAGGAACTGAGGGGGAAAGCGGGACAAACACTGTTTGTGATAGTAATAGAGGGTCAGAAGTACTCTTTACAAACTCAGGACTACAAGGGAAAAAAGAGAAAGAAGAGAACCAGAGGATGTATGCAAACAAAGTTAAGAAAAATAAAAATGTGAAAAGAAGAAACTTTTTGCCGGATGGTGACAGATTTAATTTTCGAAGGGCATTGGCCGAACAGACATTCAAAAAATGTAACAAAGGAAATTTTGTAAGTAGTGGGGTATACGAAGAATCTGAAGGAAGTTCAAAGTCTATTGATAATGCCGAATGCCGTGTACATGTTTATGAATCTAATTTTGATAGCGGGAACAAAATAAGTAGTTCAATTAGTAAGAGTCTGATAATACCATCTGGTAGGAAAACAACGACCCAAGAGACTAGAACTAGTATTAACAGATTTAATAAAGGACGCCATAGCTTGTTATTCAATAGGGAAACAGAGGTTTATTTGCCAGGACAGGAAAAATATATGAATAAGGAAGCGTTCTCAGGAGAAAGCCACAATGAAATTCCTGTAAGTCCAAAAATTTCAAAGATTAATAACTTCAACAGTAGCATACAAATATCAAGAAACGCATCACCAAAGACAACCGTGTCTTCATTATTTAAGGATCATGGTAAGGAAGAGAAGTATGATAAGGATTATTTTCAAGCAAATGGAACCGCAGTTTCTACTGAAATGCCGTTAAGTTCGGAAATTTTAAAGACGGAAAGTTTCAACAGAAAATTACAAATGCGGATAAACAAACATAAAACCAGTGTTAGTAAATCAGAGTTTGCTTTTGTTCCCAATGTACAAGAACCACCAAACATTCACCAAGACAAAAAGCATGAAGATGATTTAGAGGACTCCAAAAGTCCCAAAATTAGGAAGAAATTAAAAGAAAAGAAGCAACACAGATCGATGAAATTACTTAATACAAATTCAAACTTGGCAAATCCTTTAAAGGAAAACAGAATGGAATCATCGAGTTTTAAAGGGAAACCGGCTAGAAAAGCTAATACCAGTCAGTTGTCAGTAAGGAGGTCGAAAAACATTTTAAAAGCTAAAAAAAAATTGGTAAAGAAGCTGAGTAAAAAAGAAGAGGTAGTAGGAACAGATGCAGAAAATGTTTTAAAGACGGCAGATGAAAAAGAAATACCCACCAGGATTAGAAAAAAGGATAGATTTAGTATCGATTTCTTTGTTGGTAAGTTGTGCTTCTTCTTTTTTTTTTGAATTTCCGAAATTTAGCTTATACTTGGACTGACCAAACGTAATTAACAGACTAAGATATATTGTCATATGACAAGAAGGTAGTTTTCAACCAAAAATGTTTATCTGAAATAAAGTTCTTTTTATTCATTTAACATACTATACTAAGGCAAAGCATATCAGAACATAAAGTATCATATGCAAAGTTTAACAAGTTATGAACTGATGGCATTATTTGTACATATCGCACTCACGACTCACGATTTAGCAATAAATAGAATTTTTAGCACCTGAACTTTGACATTCACGCTACTTTAGTTCACAAGGTACTGTAGATTACAGCTTTCATCTTTCAATACAATATATTTGAGAATACAAACTATTTCAGATTACAAGCTCTATCAAACTATGACCTATTATATACTACAAGCTACTGTGGATTAAAGCTCGATTTTTTAAGCTACTTTACATTGTTCCTTTATCTTACCAGCTAGTTTAGGCTACACTTTCTTTTTAACCCTCTAATATTCTTTTGATCAGAGCCCACTGTAGATCAAAAGCTAACTTTGAATTGGAATCAATTCATAACAAGCTATGTTAGATTAAACCCTGTTTTCACTGCAAAATAATTGTGTATTACTACCAACTTTAAGTGTTATTTTATTAATTATTTCATGAATACCTATATGTTTACTTATGTGACAAGGAAAAATTTTGCAGATAGGTGCCTTCAAGCCTTCCCGATGTAAAAACCACTACACTTTTAGACATTGTTTGGACCAATGTTTCTTGTTGTTCAGTGCCTATCCAGTGGTGTTTTTTTTCTCAGACAATATATTTAAAAGCTTCTAACTTCTCTGCTAGTGCGATGGTTATAATACCTGTAGCCTTACATCAATATTGGTCCAAACACAAAACTGCAGAAATCAACTAAACACATAGCGAAAGAGGTAGATATATCAGAAATGGATGAAGCTTTTGAAAGCGAATCCAAAGCACTTCCTGACATCTAAATGAACGTTTCCGTTGCATGTGAAAAAGTTGTCGATTGACTTTTTTAGCACATCACTCGTTGTTAGTGGATCGACAGCTGGTGTGCTTTTGCATAGGATTATTATATGTTATGTATTATTTCTGTTATGGTAAAGTCCATTGCGTTTGCAGGATTGAAAAAACCTATGCGATTAGGTTTTCAAGTTGATGGACACTGTAGGTTGTGAGAACAGTGTCGTTCATATGTCATACATTGTTGACACATGTTGAATATAGAAATTACTTTAGAATTTGAAAATATTTCACGGCAGGAAAAATTACATCAAACGTTACTGGAAGGAAGTTTTGAAGGAAAGGTAGCAAAAGATAGTCCTAAAACCTCACGGTGAAATAAGATAGTAAATTATAATGGTCGGAATACTAAAAATTAAAAATTATTATAAAAAATTATTAAAAAAGCAGAAGAATGAAGAGCACTATTTCATCATCCGATCCTCGAACACATGAGGACGAAATATGATGATGATAATATTGGTTTGTTATGCTGAATCAGACTACTTTATCTTGCAATTCAGCACCAACAAGAACTTCCAGGTGCTCTAAATATATGTTTTAGTACTAGAATTTATCATCAAAAACTTCGGCAGCAGGCATGCACGACTGCCTGCTTTTACCAGCAGAGATTGCTTACTAAGATCCACAGACTAAGGTTCTGTATACTCAGCTCGTGGTGGCTGTAACAGTGGCTTGCTAGGTGAAGTCTCGTCTGGACTATCTTGTCGCAGACAGTGGATATCTTGCAATATAGCTTCTCATTGCCACTATGGGAGCTTCAGTGGTTATTGAGGGCTTTCCTCAGCATCATTCTTGTGTAGGTTACATCAATAGACTTGTCCATTGCCTCCGTCATAGACCATGCCTTACACCAGCACAGAAGAATGTATTCTACTGTGGCAAAGAAAAAACGCTTCTTCAACTTAGTTTTCTTGCTTGAGATCCAGATTTTTGCCACCCCTTTAAGGGATTGCCAAGTCAGACTGACTGCAATGTCTTTCGTGTAACTGTCAACCCAAGACCGGAGGTACTTAAAGTCCAGTTTCCATTCTAGTTTTGTACCGTCTTCGGTGTGACGTGATGGAGTACTCACTATGTTGTATGCGAGATACTTGATTTTAGGGCCATTGATACCTAGGCAGACCTTCGTGCATTCTGTTTCAACGTTCGAGAGGAGCTACTGGGATTCTTCTATAAAATCGAACAGCAGGGCGACGTCGTCTTCAAAACCCTGGTCTGCGAGTGCTTCTTTCAAATGCCAAGACCCTCCTCCTTTCTTTCCATTGCTCTTCTTGTTGCGTATTCCAACACGATGATGAAGAGAAACGGAGCCAGGATTTATCTTTGTAGAATACCAGCTGTGATGTCAAACTTCTCAGTCCTCCATCTGGTGAGACTACCCTAACCTTTTGGTAGTGTACATTTTTTCGATGGCTTTGAAAAGGTTCTGTGGGATACAGTATGCCCTTAAAATCATTATCATTTTCCCTTGTGGGTTGAATCAAATGACCTCTTAACATTCATTTAGGTGATTATAACTGGTAGATAATTTGCTTTCAAACCGTCAGTAATTCTTTCTATGGTCAGGATTGGTGCTACTATGGTTCTTTTTAACAGGAAGCCATTCTGCTTAATCTGGTGTTTGAGATCTGTCACACTGCGTATGCGGTTGAGTATCTGCCGATTGCAGATTTTGGCCTTGATACAAAGCAGGGTGACCCCCCGATAGTTGTTGGTGTTTGATAGGTTCCCAGATTTTGGCACAGGTATATTGTTCATAAATGACCAGAGATAGCGTTGGTCATTTTGAAAAGGGCTTTGTTGCAGTTCTCGTCTATATCAAGCACTTGGAATCAATTCTTGATAGGAACAGTGGACTTTTGTTGGATCTCAGGTGATGCTGAGAATCGCTATCAGTCATATTTGATTTTCCTGGCTTGTTTGGCTGTCCTTAGCCTGGGTCTGATTTTGGGACAGACAAGTCTGTGATCCGAATCTACAGTACAAAAGGAGTTGTGGGCCTCGGCATTGTGAATGCTGTTCCTCCACCTGCGACATAAAAGAATATAATCGAGTTGCCCCAGGGATTTGGTAGCTCTGTCTTTGAATGTGTCTGTAGTTTGCCCTGCCTCTACTGGATGTTGGCTACAGTCAGACCGAACTCATTTGGAAGATCTGCCAGATGTTTGCCATTTCTGTTGATTACCTTGTGCCAGGTGAATGGGCAAACTTTTGCCCCTAGTCTGGCATTGAAGTCATTCCCAGACTACTACAAAGTTATGGGCTGACGCATCCTTTAGTTTGTTCCGCACGACTTCATAAGACTGATCCACGTCGCCCTCCTCTGCCCATTTGGTAGGTGCATAGATCACCATGACTCTTGGTCTGGGGTTCCTATCAAATTCTGCTATAATGCGTTTGGAGATTCGTTTGGCATCTAAGAGAGCTTTCCTTGCTTTCTTGCCCAGTAGAAGCCTGACTCCACCCAGGGGATCCTCCGGCCATATGACATGATTAGACAGCTGGAACCAATCTTTCTGAACTCAGTATTCTTGGGGTCGGAGAGGATGGTACAATGCTTATACTTCCCTAGTATCTCGACGCCTGTTGTCCGAGTATTCTCTTTGATGCCCCCATCTGTGTGAGGGACTTAGCAGCGGAGTGCCTCAACATTTCCTTTATTCGCGGACGTCTCTCACCGCTGTGAATGGATGGCTTGTCATACTGCCACCCTGTATCAGTTCCACTAGCCAAGGTGCCGATGGCTGTGTTCCTGCCTGTATTCCTGCTCACTCCCAGACCTGCAAGAAGAGGATTTGTGATGTTTGAATTGTCCATGTTTAATCCTTACAAGGCTGATAACCCTCAAGGGATGAGAATGTTTTCCAGTTTCATGCGGTCTAATACGTCAGACGAAAGTTTATTGACTAGATGCTTCCATTGTTTAATTAAAGTACATTGATACTTTCTACATGTGTAGTTCCTTCCCAATGTTAATTAAACATTACTGTATTTATATTAATAAATCCCATATATTGTATTTATTGATTTTTTACTAATTGAGTTTACATTTTTTATTGTCATAGCCTTTGCCGTCGTTGTTTTATCTAGTTTTGTAAAACCCTTAGTTGTTTTTTTCCATTTTTAGGTTGTGATCAAGTGCAACATTTTAGTGCAGTGACTACTATAAAGGTACGGTTTTGTTACATCATATAGAAATACAATCTTTCGTGAATTTTGGTTTCCAACTATATAATCGTTAAGTTAATACTGCGTTTTCCATATTCAGCTACATTCATTACGGTGTGCATTAAGTACGGATTGTGTTTATGTAAAGACAGACGGGATTCTTGACCTATTTTATTTTTTATTATATTAATATTATATTATATTATATTATATTATATTATATTATATTATATTATATTATATTATATTATATTATATTATATTATATTATATTATATTATATTATATTATATTATATTATATTATATTATATTATATTTTATTATATTATATTATAGTGTAATATGATAAAATGTATTGTTCTGTATATCGTAATATACTTGGTTGAAATATACGGTAAAGTAATAAAGAAAGGTGTAGTGGATTTTTTTAAGGAAAAGTCCCAAACAACGCGTGGTAAGGGACTACGAATAAAAGAAAATTTAAAACAAGAGGAATCTTTAAACTTTTAAATAGTAAAATTTTAAGGTCATAAGAAAGGGAAAGCGGCGCAATGGAAGGTAATTCTGAAATTGATCAGTTGAAGGGAAAGAGCAACCAACATAAAAACAATTCCTTATACATGAGACTACAACAGCTTTGGGATAAGTACGCTGGAAGCAATGAGTCAGAAGATTTGCATTAAGCAATCTGAAATCAAAGAAGAATATTTAGTAGAGTACATACTGTGTTAGTAGGCAATGCGATTATTAAATCTCATAATTAACCTGTATCAGCTGTGTTCTTTTCAGAGCTTTACTGGTTCTTACGGATTATCTCAGTCTATTTTTCAGCAATATCACCAGTACTTTCAGGGCTTAAAAAGCTAAGAAGCATTATTTGCAGTTACAAGATGTTCTGAGAGCATCGCTGTTCTTAACTTGTGAATTTGAGAAGCATAGAAATGAGTTACTATAAAGGGTTAAGATATGGAAATGAGTCACTCAGTCACAGAACCACACACTTAATTTTGTCGAATTCATATCCAAGCACAGACAGAAGCTACCTGCTCTATTGCTTTAATCAAATAATTCACAAAGATGCAAGAAAACGGATTTTCTTGTTTTTAATTCATAAATGCACATTTACACAAGAATTTTTTCGACTTTTTTGGCACCCACCTGATTCAGTGGCATTATTCAAATATTGTGCGTTGAGACTCAGTGTTTCTTTGGGCTTCATAATGGTCACCTTAACTCCGTTGCCCGTAATTGTTTAACTTGATTGCTATCATCTTTTCTGAAGAGACAACTAAAGAATGTCAGCCATATAATTCAAATTTATTCTTAGATAAGGTAAATACCAATATCTCTTCATTCGCCATCGCTCCTGCGATGGTCCAGCAATCCGACTCATTTTATTCTTTTAAGCATTCCCATTTTGTGTCTTCTAAAATGATTTCTTCCGTTGAGCTTAAAGTCCATGCTTTAGCCCCACACGTCAGGAGTGCAGTATGATTGTTTTATAGACCTTAACCATAACTTGCTCTGGCATTTTGTTATTGTGGAAGCACTCTCTTAATTTGTTTTAATTTAAGCTATGCTCTATTGACACGTGTAATTAAAATCTCTGATTTTCCTTTTTTGTATAATTTTTCTCCGACATTCTTATGCTTTAGAAAGGCATTGCTAATCGCAACTGCATTTTTTTGTTTTTCATCGAAAAGGATAATTCATTGGTTTATAATTTTGGAACACAACTTCCTACGGATCTACCACATCAGGCACTTGATAGGCACGTTATCAAATCCCACTACCTTCTTGTGCTTTAGGTCTTTTATTACATTTTGGTGATAGTTTGCCCCATTTGGCGTGCTGGTCAGAACATTTACGATTTTCCTACAGTGATATTACATTATTTAATTAGTCGACCAGGATTCATTAGTGATTGGCATTCCATAATCTTGGAGGGTATCACAACATCTAGTGTAGTATGGTACAAACAGTACAGTGCAATATACCATATTGTTGTGTTGTGTTACTGTGTAGTACAATACAGTTGTTCTCGGCTTAATAGATCAATATAGCTGGTTTTTTGTACCCTTTGCTTTCATTAATTTTCATTATAGTATTGCAGAAAGAATTTTATTCCAGAAGTAAATTCAAGGTTTTTGAGGCGTATAAAATTTCTTTCAAAATATTTCATTTTAGACTTTTGGACACTACCTTTTTAGTACTTCATTGGATGGATCAATCCGTATTTTTAACAGAAAGGTATTTCTATTGTTAGTTTTCATAAAAGTGCAATATTAAGTTTTGATGGAAGAACGGAATGAACAATTGCGTGTTAAATAACCACATTATTTCTATATTTTCCGGAAATATGTTGTGGTAATTGCTCTTAATGGAAGAGGATATTAATGTTATTAATATTATTTGCTATGAAGTTACTAGGTTTGGTTAGGAAGGAGAGTATTTTACAATCCTAAATCGTTGGGATTTGTATTCACTGAACTTTGCCACCGTCAGAGGAAATAGAAACATTTTGCAGTATGCCAAAATAAATCCAGATATCACAGGGTTTTTGTCTTAAGTCATACTTTATTCTGAAACATTATAACCCCCAGATAATTTCCTGACTTTTCTTGCACATTAAAGTTAGAAAAGACGTTTATTTGTGTGTGACTGTATTGACCCACGGACTTTCAAATATAAGCAATGTAATGTAACCCCACTACATAACCCACCCCTTAGAATTTAAATCCCCAAAATGCCAAAAATTGCAGTAATTGTTCATTAGTCAACCATAGGTATGCAAGTTGTCTTCCTTTTTTCATTTTTGTAAGTAACCCAAAATAAAGTTATTTGAGTCAAAAAGCTTTGAATTTGAAGAAAGACTTGTTCAAAAATTGCATGCAATATCATTGTTCTGGGCTTCTTTTGGACCACCCCAGTATGTCACATCTACAGACTCCACTTACACACAAGAAATTTGGTTAGCCTATAAACCTTGGTTTTGTCAACATGATTTTGATTGATACGCCATTAATATGCCATTGAAATTTTTGCAAACCGATACTGTACCGCGAATTCTGACTCGGATATATATGTGCAGAGCCTGGTATGATGCCGTTTTATGGGGTCTTTTAAGGTGACTCCATGGTACAAGCATCAAATCAGGGGACGTTTCAGTCTTTTCATCCCGACTAGTTGAAAAAGAAATTGACTGAAACCTCTCACAACAAGCGTTCAAAATAGGTACAATCCTTAGGGTTTTGTGAAGCATGTTTATTTTTCTAATAACGATTTTACTTTTTTAATAGAATATTTGGGGCCCTATCTTTTGGTCAGTTAGGGTAAACCAATTTTTTTACCTTAAATTCTATTGGGGAACGGAGAGAAAGATATTTCGTAATTTAGATTTTTCGTTCAGTGTATGTTTCGTTTAGACTTTAACGTGCATGTTCATTGCTCCAAATAGTAATTAATAATTAATAATTAATTAATAATTTTTTTCTGGCATAAAGTATACGTGCGTAATTGCTGTCTGTAAAAGGTGGTTGCAAACGGGGAGGGGTCTTTCGCAGTCTGATTTATTTCCTTGCACGTGAAGCTGGTTGTTTGAGACGCCAGGGTTTTTTTCATGAGAATTTTGTTGAAATTTTTGGTAAAAAATATTAAAACTTGTCGTTTTAACAGAAGTACCAATGAAATTACACAACAGAAGAGATAATAACTATACCAACTTTGCGACCTGGGTTTATGGAACAAAAATGTGCTAGGTAGTAACTTAATGATAGGCACTGCCAAATTTTGTAGCTTGATAGAGCATTAAATTATTTTGTGATTTTCAGCTGGATTTCTAAACATGGTTAGACATTCCAAAAATGCGAGCAATAAATTTGTATTCAAAAGAGTTATTCTCCTTGGGTTAATTTGCTACTTGAGATACTGCAAGGGTTTGCTGTATTGGTGTTCAAAAGGGGCTGGTCTCTGTGGACTGACAAGATGCCCTTAATTTCTAGTATGAATTGTCTCTGGGGCGGTCGTAATTTGATGTTACTTCAAGAGGCATAAAAGCAGAACTGAGTATTGGCAGGAGGTATTCTTTGAGGCTTGATTTTGTGGTGTTTACCCGATTGAGCAGAAATGGCCTATGTGTTTATTCATAGCTGCTAGGATTCGGGTATTTTCACCGTACGAGTCAGTATTGCAGCAACAACATTTGAACGAATTAGCCATTCCTGAATACAATTCCTTTGATGGTTGATGCCATTACCTGAAAGAAGCTACGATTACGTTGATAGGATGTAAAGTAAGTCTCCGATTTCCACACCCGTAAATACATACATAGATAGTGTTCAAGGTTGCTAAGCAGCTGAATTTTACAGTATCTTCTCTTTTGTATGCTAATTTTACATTAAATTAACAAAAGAACTAGGAAAAAACCCATTAAGAAGCACTATCAAGTTCGACTCTCTTTCTTTATAGTGGGCATTGCTGACTGGATCTTGACCTTTACATAGTTATTGTGTTATCTTACTTCAAATGAATGAGTACTGAAATAGTTTTAATAGCCAATGTTTTTGAGTCATCCAGACAACTATTTTACTTTTGGAAATCAAGAATAATAATAGTTTTATGGATTCTTGAATAAGACTTGATGAATTTTGTTTACCACCATATGAGAAATTCCTAATGTTTACAGATTTGTGAAATTTTTGAAATGGAAGACAGTGGCAACTAGATGGAACAACAAAAAGTCCAATAATGTGCATTGGTATCTGTTAATAAAATAGTGATGTATTTTTTTAAATTTTGTTTTATTTTGTTTTAGTTTTTGCTAGTTTATGTCTTGGTATTATAGTTATTTTTGTTATAGTTCGTTTTGTTATGCTATGAAATTTATTCTATTTAATTTCATTACTATTTATTTGTGTCTTTTTAGTTTACTTAATATTATTTACGTTTTTTTAAAAATTCATTTATCGAACTTTTTTCAATATTTTACTTTATTGTATTTTGTTTTTGTATTTATTTTGCCTTGATAGTATTTTCTATTCGGCTCTTTGTTTTTGTTTTATTTTTGCTATATTTTTTCTATTTTAGACTGGGCAAACAGTGAAATGTTTGAAAGAAAATAAAGGGGTTAACTGTATGGAGGTAAACTTGTATTTTTCTTACCAATTTCAAATCAAAAATAGTACATCAACATCTGAATTGGACTCCTTTTTTTATTTCTAAGTCTTATACTTGCAATATTATGCTTTATTGCATATGACGCACATCTGCTGATACACTTGATCATCAAATAGGGATTTTAGACACTTTCAAGTAATAGATTTTACGTCTGTTTGTCTGATAAGAGTGTTTATTCACTTGGATTTTACTTTTTATTTTGCATAAAACATGAAATTGTATTTTTTCTTAATGTTGTAAAGAAAATAAGATAGTACAGAGATTTTATTTCGTACAGTTTGCAGTCTTGGTATGAAATTTAGTGACCATAAAAATATTTCACATGAATTTTGTTAACCAAGAAATTTCTTAACTGGTCTGTTCAGTAGATATGAAAATAAGGTACCATAAAATTTAGTAATCGCCCTATCCTACTGTAATGTATAGGTTATGTATATCATATGTATAAGGTATAAATATTTAAAATTTATTCGTCAAGTAGGCATTTCTGTATGCTACAAGATTGCAAGATGATAACGTTGGTCCTAAACTTCTATATATGTCTTTAAGTTGGAAATAATCCATGTTGGAATATATTAGTTTGATTAAAATATTGTACTTTGTAGCTTTCTTTTTAAAAAAATTAGATAACATTGCGTTTTTGTAATTTTTTTAATAGCTGTGTTGGGTCTGTATCATTTAGTAGCACATAATTTGGTGTTAATTACCTTTTTACGGTGTGTTATTAAAACGGAAGAGAAAAATATATACTTCTCTTATTTTTAATTTTTTTATCGCCCTTTTTAAAGATCGCCATTCTCAATAAGGAGCCATTTTTATTTTATGGTGGAGATACACAGACTATAAAAAAGCGTCGCCTGCAGGTATTTAATTTTTTCGATGCTTCTTTATTGTCTGTTTTGGGGCAGCCTCTGATAATATACCGTATTTTGTACATTTATGCTGCGCCTTTTTCTTGCGTGTGGGAGATGGGTCACACGATATTGAATTCTGCATTTCTTTGAATGAAAACCCGCGTGTTACTGCCTTTGACATGTGTATGTTAATCGTTAAACTCATATTTTGCTTATAGTGAGGTACGGACTCGCTTTGATATTTGATTTGGAGATGTTTTACCTTTTATGAGAATCTGGTTTTCCTTCCAGATAAGGAACTATTGACCGACTTTAAAATGAATTGGTGGTCAAGAACAGATTTGGTGATTCTTACACTTACAATATATCTATACCTATATCTATCTATATATCATAATATTTGTTAATGCCGCACATTGTACAAAACACATAATGACAATGCTCACTTTAGAAGAAACCCTTCTATATCAATGGTCATAAAGCAACAGTCCCAGGCCTTTGCTGCTCATATAGCAAACCACGAGCACACTGCAAACAGAGTACTGTTTGGAACTCCTGGTGAAAACAAGAAGGTTGTTAGACCAAGACTGACACTCAAAAAGGTCACTGGGGATGAGACTCGACTCAAAAGAGATTTACAATAGAAGGCAACGTTAAATTGTGAGAGCTGCAAAAACAATTTCCGTAGTACCATAAAATCAATGGGATGTGGATAATCTAAACTTAAGATATATGTACATTTGCATATTCTTGTACACATACATATACTTGCTTACATGTAGACATACATAGTTGGATATTCATGCGCATGTTCTTGTTTGCGTATACCTATACCTATTTTATGTAAATTTACAGATATCAATATAAACTTACAAATTTGTCTATGTTTGTATTGTTATACGTTTTATGTGCATGCGTGTGTACTTATGTACCAATATATGCTATGCAAATTTGTTTTTTCTGTAACCCAAAAAGGCAATATTTTCACTGCTTTTCAGCAATGCTAAGACTAGAGATTTTTCAAACTTTCTGAAACTATACCAAAAATTATCAGAAAACAGGAGCTTTTAATTTTGTTTTTAACTTAACGTTAAATTACTTTGTACAAAAAAAACTTTTAAATAAATTACCTGAAAAACGTTTAATGTGGAAATTGTAATTTTTACATTATTAATTACCAGATATTGTCTTTCTGTGTATATTATGATCTACTGAAACGAGTCTTAACTGCTAAAAGCGGAGATAAATTAAAAAAAATTGGTGGTGTACACGATATTATATCATAGTTTTACGTTGCAGATGGAAAATACGATCTTCCTTATCAAGTAATTTAAGTGCATAAAAGGCAAATCTCAATATTTTGTTACAATTGCCACAGTCATATATATATTAGCTAATATCATATACTAATAGAATTGTTTTTTCATAGGTTTTCAGGGTTTAATGATAGTAAGCGCACATTAGTATTAACGAGGTATTTGTTGACGTCACTGCTGCTTTTTTTCCTTCTTTTCAAAGAATTTGAAAACCCAAGCCATTATTAAATTTAACGAGCGCGTCACTGCTGTACATGTTGCATTTGACAATCTTTATGTTGGCTTAGCTGATGGAACCCTTAACATTTTATCGGCAAATGAGGTAAGATAATCTTTGAAGTCACATGCAGCAAGTTGGTTAGCTACCTGTATGATAATATGTTCTTCACGTTGCACTGGCTTGTTTACATAGCTGAAGCGCTGCGTTGGAGCCAGTTGTCGATAAACATGACAAATTTAAGTGCAAAGTCCTTCCTTTAAAAAATACGTTTTTCTTGTCGAAGGCTACATGTGCAGCAAATACCCTTTAAAAAACGACCATCCAAAGCTAATTCATTACAGCGATGCTGTAACGTTCTTTTGCCAATATGTAATAGTTTGTACAGTAGAACTAGTAATGGAAACGTGTGGTGGATGAAAGCAAAAGTATTCGTGATCAACTAACTGGCATAAAATGTAAGGAGGAGTTATAATTTCTAGGAAGGGAAAGTGGACTGAGACACGGCTGTAGAAAAGAAAATGATAAAAATCTATACAGAAATTATTACATTGCTAATTATCACCTATTACGTTGTGCGAAATGGCTTTGAAAAACATCTTTGCTAACGGTAAAAATTGAAGATAAGAACTATAAAGCAGAGTAGCTATTGAACTTTGACTCATAAAAGTACAAGAAGACTTTTTTACTTGCTAGATCCTCTGTATCAAGGTAAAGGCATAGCAACCCTAAACGATGGTTCACCGTACGCTGGACACACGAAAAATGCTTATATTAAACGCTTCATTTTCCGACAGTTTGTATTCTTGAAGGCATGGTCTAATTCAGCAGAAAACTGTGATAAAGACTCTGACATATTGGCATACACAGTGGCAACAATAAAAGACAGAACACGACATTTCGATCTGCGAGGCCATTATCAAGTGAGTAAAGAAATTACGACGAACAATGCAAATGCAACAATTATTAAGCCTACATAGCACACTAAAGAGTAAATTAGCCAATTATTTAAAGGTTTAGAGCAGTTTTAAGTTTAAATCTATTTGGTATCTCCTGGCTTGATTTATTGAATATTTCCCTTACGTGATGTAGGCACGTATGGCAGAAAAAAATGCGACACACGAGGACTGGATCTTGTGGAATTTGCTCGAAATCAGAACCGTTCAACAGCTCTTTCATGTGGCAATGGTCCGTTTGTATGTGTGTTTTTGGTGGTCACATCTTGTCCTTTAATTTGATTGACAATGTAATGTTTAATTGGGTAGGTGGTCCTTGTTGATACGGAAGACATATGGTATGCATACCGTCGATAACTGATCATAGGGTGGATAGTTGGCAAAACAGCGTGATGCAGAATATTGTGATTAGTGACATCATTGTTCTATCTGATTTTTAAAAACCTATATAGAGATCGTGCAGGGAAGAATTTTTTTTTCTGGTATACTACAACTCCTAAAACATTAATTGAATCTAGGAGATTTTACTAATGGCTCCCTTCCAATTTTTCACAATCCTGCGCCACCTTGTTGTGGTCAGGCAGAAGTGTCGCTTTTTTTTTTTCTTTTTTCTTAGGTCTTTCACCTTAAGCAAGGCTTTGAGGCGCAGGGATTTTTTTCTTTGTACTTATCAATCTTTTTATTATATTGATTTTACCCTCTCTCTATTTTGTCTCCGAGAACTTATACAAACTAAGTATCATGCCACTTTAAACAGAAAAACAATTTGGGCGCAGTACATCCCGGAACGAAGGCGAGGTTCGAATGGTCAATCTCATGCATTAGTGCAAAAGCCTCAGTTTCTATGCTGGCTTTTCAGTTATCCTTTTGTTGTCACTGCTATTTCAGTCATATTAACCGTTATCTTATTTCAGGGTGTTTTGCTAACGGAAAGAGTACAGTGCCACACTGGGGACCCGGCAATGTTGACGCATATTGCATCAGCTGTATACAAAAATCAATACCGGATAGTTATAACAGCCGGTTACGACTGCAAAGTCACGTATAGAGATGCACAGGTAAAAATTCTGTATTTTTTGTTGACCTGGTACCTGAAAGTTAGGACAATAGATCCAAATGACGTACTTCATTACTTCTTTTTTCTCTTAAATATTCACGCGTATATATAGCTCATATACATAGCTCTATTTTTTGCCTGTCTGGGTTTGGTTTACCGTTTTGTTTGGTAGAGAATGGATATTTTCTGATTTCCTCGTTAGTTTTAAGCAAGTTTTTCCCTCAACCTATTTCTTTTTAAGACACCACTGTTTTTACTTCTTTGATCTCTAAGTTGCTCGCTTCCACCCAGGTTGCAAAGTACGCCACGTATATAAATAGTATTAAATGGGACGAGAAACAATTACTTTTGCATTAAACAACAAGACTCGTTTAATAGTATTTGTAGCAGCACTTACAATGGGTCTTTTGATAGTTTGGTTACCGTAACATTAGCAGAAGTAATGCGTCGAAGAAGTGAATAGTAACTGGGTGAATAGCAGTTCTCAATTCCTCTAACCTATATGGCAGTATGTGTTCCGGAAATCGTCAATGTATGGGAGGTCAACTTTTCATATGTATTTTTGCCAGAAGCTAAAGTTATGGTCTGCCAGTAATGGCCAGCTGAAGAAGAAGATATTCGCATTGACTTGGGAGAAATAATTCAACCCAGGTTGAGATTCACTAAGGCACTATGTAGATTAATGTTAGAGGGGTAATATGCAATATCGATTCGTAGGTGCTTTTTGGGATGGTGTTGATTACAAATGTTTTTGATGTTTCTGAGGATTATAAGGTGTCAGACCGAACTATACACCTTACTGATCCATCCAAGCGGCAGTTTTGTCAAGGAATGATTTTAAAGCCCAGTCCAACTAGTCTTCAGGGCGTGGTTGAAAATAAGTGGAAATGTACAAATTGAGTTAGGGGAGAATACATGACATTTTTTACCGTTTAAAAATAAGCTTATGACAATTGTCAACGAAGCTTGGCGATCTGCAAAGAAACGAATACCGAGATCATAGGTGCCTAGAAGGAGACAATGATTTTTAATTAAGGTGTCATGTGTCATGAAAGCTTCAGAGTTTTTATTTCAATACGTCTAAGTAGCTGTGGTTTCCCGTTTTGCCAATTTCTTGAAAAAATACCATTTTGCAACGCATGAATTGTAGATTTAATCCAATGAATAGACCTCGGCATTTGGGAGTTTCTTGGAGCCCCCCTCCCCCCCGCCTTATTCCAACTGTTTAGTTGATTCCAACCCTCCATTTTTTCCCTTTGGTTAATTTCCAGCCTCCTATTATTCAAGATCAGTAGTTGAAGACAGTCGCAGTTAAAATGACACTTGCTTTGGACAAGAGCTTTGATTTAGAAAATTAAAGTTATCTAATCACTTTTTGTACGTATCTGCCAAAAATTCAAGACCATCTACTTTTTTTTTCATTACAGCAGATGAATGGATTGGTGCTGTATCAAGAAACCTTTATTTGTTCATCCAAATTTGTACATTGAAATGGTTATATTTTAGACCGACACAGTTTAACATCTCGTGAATGCTTTGCCTATTTTGAAAGTTGATCCTACACCATACGTAAATGCCCAAAAAATCTTATTACTTTGCCTGATTTAGCAATCATGGTCAGATAATTTCTCTCCAATTGTTTCTTAGACTGGAGATTGCTTACGTGTAATCGATTATCACCGTGACTACGTACTCTGTCTTCAGGTATGTCCATATGAACCTTTAAACCTCTGTATACATTATATAAAAACCACAGATATGTTTATTCAAACCTTTTATTCTCAACCTATTAAGGAACCCTATTTTTGCATGTGGCATTTTTTATGCGTGTAAAGATTTAATATGTGTGGATAAATTTTCCATGACATTGCATTGAGCTATCCTATGCGAATTGTATTGGACTATTATGAGCGTGCGTGATGTTTCGAATTTTTGTTTAAATCGTTGTAACTCATTCTTCACTATTATCTGGCACTTGCCTTAGGTAAATTTGAAATTTGTCATTAATTGACGTGGCGTTCTTTCGTAGTTTGTCATAAAGTACTGTCAATTTTGTTGATTAATTTGATTTATCCATTTTTGCGAGCTTCCCAGCCGTGATGAGTAGGTGGGTAAGGGTGTATTTGTTGCCTCTACCACATTATTTTCAGCCGCCAATCACTCTCTACAATTTAACAATTCCGAGCGACGTAACACCGTTTGAAGATTTCAACTTGTTGCAAAATATACTAGTTTGACATAAACATTACATTATAGAATTATCTTAGTTTTGCCCACACTTGCTTTTCCTCATAAAATACAAAGCGAAAGTGATAAGGTACTCTTTTTCTGTACTATTTTTGTGACAATCATTCATTTCCTCAATTTTAGGTGCAAAGAAATTGGGTTTTCAGTTCCTCCCTGGATTGCAGTGTCGTTGCACACAGCCTAAGGGTACGTGTTGGCAAGACGATATTTTGATGGAACTAATAAATCTTTTCTAGCCCAAGTATTTTTAGTGATGCTGATGGGAAACGAAGGCTTTGATTCTGTACCTGCCGATTTTAGTGTGGGTCACAGTCGGTTTGATGTTAGCCGAATTTGAATTTTTTTGCCCACAGCCGAAAGAACATTGCTGAGACTGAGCTCATTGTATCTTTTTCGCATCAGCGCTTTTTCCTATTTTGTGTTGGAATTTGCATTTGCAGTTTTTATGTATGTTTCTTTTCAAGTAATTTGTTTGGTAGCTGACAAAACCCCTATTAATTCAGTAGGAGTTGTTATTGTAGTAATATGGTACATGCAAAGAAATATTTGTTTATTTCGTTTTTGATCCACAGACTGGTAATTTGTTGCAAGAATACCCGTCCCACCCACAAGGAATTACTGTGTTTCGAGTGATTGGATCCCTTCTCATTACATGCTGCCTTGACGGGCTCGTTAGATGTTTTGATAAACAGGTAAGTTATGCAGCAGCACCTGTTGCCTTGTATATGAATATTGTTTTATGCCCAAAAAACTTTGGTGTATAGTATTTACAGGTTTTCCTTCAGGTTAACCACCTCTCTTCACTTCCCTATAACGTAAAAGCGTCTATTTGTGATTATATGGATTAGAGAAGCCACAGATCAGCTGGGGTTTGTTGCCAACCATGATACAAATGCGGCAGAAACAGTTTTATTTGTTGGTTTTCGAGTCCAGTGGACATTGTTAACATTTCTTTTTTTCCTTTTTGTTATCTTGGTTTTTTGACCGCTTTTTTTTGTCTTTATGTAGACTTTAATTGCTTTTTTTGGTTGGCAATGGTATACTTAACATGTAAGTTTGCTGCACTTATTTAGATCCAGTCTTCAGACAAATCTGATGTCATGATAATTGGTGCATATCACGTTGTCTATGCCCATTACAACACTTGGAGTGTTTTAAATGTTTTTTGGCGAAACTCCAAGTAGGAATGGATGCAAATATCTGGTGGTCAGGCTCACAAATTGGTCAAAAGAGGAAGGCTGCTTAATATTGCAACTGTTAAATGCTGTCTTTTTGCATCGTGTTTAGTGTTAGTAGTTTTACTTGAACGTAAGAACGTAAAAGCAATTCAGGATCTTTTCCACTATATATTACCAGCTTAATTTTTTTAGCCGCGATTGAAAGAAAGCCGGCAATAAATGAAATCGCTTTTTTATTGTTACGTAGTGAAGCCAGTTCCAAAATTTAATAGATCTGAATTCCTGCAACGGGCTTTGTTAATGCAAAACCAGCTTGGTCAAAGCGCATTCACTATTAGAGATCATTAAAAAAGAAGTCGTGCTAGGTCTGTTTTGATAAAGAGGAAATACCTTTTTATATGTTTTTGTTAAGGGAATACCCTTATTTCCTGGCTTATTGTGTAATATTTTTTCTTGTTACAATACCATAAATCAGTAATTACATAGCAACGTAAAACAATGCTAATATAAAAAATTGATTCACAATGACGTGGATAGCTTTCCCCATTTTTAACATCATCTCAACAACACGTAATGTATAATTAAATAATATTTTCCCTGCTACATAATTTCAGCCGGCATTCAGACGGTTTATCGCTTTCTGTTTTTCAGAGCTCTAATCTGTCTGCCATTATAACACTTCTTTTTTTCCTTTTTGTTATCTTGGTTTTTTGACCTCTTCTTCTTGTCTTAATGTAGACCTTAAGTACTTTCATTGCTATCGTCTTTACTTTTTATCTTGTTTTCTCTTCTTTTTCTTTTCTTTTATTCTTTTACTCATTTTACTCACTCCCATTCCCTTTTTTCTCCTTCCTTGTAACCTTTTTGCCGGTATTCTCGTTTGTTTTTTCTTTTTTTTTCCTTTCATCTCTCATGCTTCACATCATACTTGCTGTACTTTTCTTTCTTTTTTATCTCCATAATGTTTTTTCTAAATTATACTCAATGATAGAATTTTCATGATTAATAAAGCAAAGACCTTAAATGGCTCTGCTTTTTAAGAAAAATTTGGGATTAGAGTTACTTTGAATGCACTTGCTATTCTGAGCTATACATTTTAAACAGTAATAGTATCTTGACGATGGCATATTAGTTTAAATGATCAAGGCATCAGCTGATACAACAGTGAAAAGGATAACAAAGTTAGCAAACAGGATATACAATTCGGAACAGATACCTGAACAGATGTTTAAATCTATTTTTATAGCTCTACCAAAGGATCCCGGAACCTTAGAGCGCAATAAACATCGAACACTCAGTATAATAAGTCAGATCACCAAGGTCATTTTAAAAGTCATACTGAGATGTATACGCAACAAGATTCAATTTGAAGTCTCTGAAGAACAATATGCATTTGTCCAAGGAAAGGGAACCAGTAACACGATTTTCCTCCTCAGAGTGCTAAGCGAAAGAATGCTGGAAAAGCAACGTGATGTTTATGTTTGCTTTATTGATTACGAGAAGGCGTTTGACCAAGTCCAACATGCGAAGCAAATGGAAGTTTTAAGGAATATTGGCATCGGTGGAAAAGATTATAGATTGATAAAGAACCTTTATTACGCTCAGAAAGCGTGTGTCAAAATCGGAGGGAAGACTACGAATTTTCAAGATATTAACAGAGGTGTCAGACAAGGATGTGTATTATCACCCGATTTATTTTCTATTTATGGGGATATAATCATGAAAGGTATAAGTTCGATGGAAGGAGTTCGAAGTGGTGGGAAGAATGTCAATAATGTAAGATATGCTGATGATACCGTCTTGATAGCAGACTCAGAAGGACAGCTACAGGATATCTTCAACAAAGTGCCAGCAGACAGCGAGGAGAAAGGGTTGAACGTGAATGCAGAAAAGACGAAAGCTCTAGTATTTTCCAAAAAGAGCCATCCGCCACGAGTGAGGTTACGATGCAAGGACAAGCAAGTTGAACAAGTTAACACCTTTAAGTATTTGGGAAGCGCAGTAACGAGTGATAGAAGATGTACAACAGAGATCCTGAAAAGGATAACCATTGCCAAGCAAAGTTTTATAAACATGAAAGCAGTCCCACCAAAAAGAAAGTTGTCCATAAAAACGAGAGAGCAACTTGTGAAGTCACATGTGTGGTCAGTCTTTTTATACGGTGTGGAAAGTTGGACAATATCAAAAGCAATGCAGAGAAGACTCGAAGCAACAGAAATGTGATTTTGGCGGAAAATGATGAAAATCCCATGGACTGATCTCAAATCTACTTATGAGGTTCTGAGGATGATAGGAGAGAAGCGATTGCTTAAAAGGAACACCAAGAAGAAACAGCTTAGACTTTTTGGTCACGTTATGAGGAGAGAAGGTCTTGAAAACATCATGACAACTGGTATGATCAACGGAAGCAAAACTAGAGGAAAACCAAGAGAAAAGTATATCGACGGATTGATGAGAGCAACACGAAAGACAGCCATACATCAGCTATTGCACGCGACTCGTAACCGACTAGAGTGGCGGAACCTGGTCGACAACGCCCTGGAGGATGCGTCACTCCGGTAAGGTATGGTAAGGTAAGTATCTCGACACTTGTCTAATACTGATATTTTGGATTTTGTACTCTGTTATTATTGGTTGTTATTTATTTTTACCATGTGTCGTTTTGTTTTATTTTATTTCAGTGGGGAAAGCTCATGCAGGTTTATGCAGTTCGTAGAGGACAACCATTTTGTTTCCATGTGTCAGATAATCTAGTGGTATGTTGATTTTTGCTTAATATTGACTTTATCAGCAACAGTATTGAACTGGAAAGCCAACTTCACGAAATTACTCACTTTGGTTTATCAGGATCAAATAAATTAATATTTTTGTAATCAAGGTTAGGTTAATACCAAAGTGACCACTTGGTTTGGGTAGATAATTATTGAGAATTAAATATTTTGTGACAGCTAAACCAAAGTAACAAGCAAGAACATACTTATACCTAGATTATAGCCCGCCCACTAATTACATCTGATATTGAAAAGGATGTACTAAGAGTTGGTTCAGGCGGTTTTACTTTAATGATTCCATTTAATAAATTATTTTTTTCCTTCGAGTAAAAAAAATATTTTTTCAAGTAAACTAAATATTTTGGACAAATGATTTGTAGACAATTCTACATTTTGCAAGGACAATAAATGCAATTTGGCCGGTTTTGGTGCTTTCTTAAGTTGATATGACACTAAACGAAAAGCAAAGATTTCGCAAATTTTGTTTCGAAATAATATGTAGTGATGATGGAAAAGTATTTCGACTTATTTCAATGTATTTGTAATTTCCTTTGACATATTTTGCTTTGATAGGTCCGAGGCAATGTTCCCCAAATATGCACCTTCTTGATTCTACTTTTGTACGAAGTCAGTGTCTTTCCTTTTTAAATCACAATGAAACTGTGATTGATTAGTATTTACATGTTCATAAAATATTACAGGTAATATTTATTATGCATACATATATATGGATAAATGGATATATTTTATTACTTGTGTATTATTACTTATGTATTATTACTTAAAATAAATAATGCAATTATGCTATACCATTTGAATTATTTCTTCCATTTAGGCATATGCTGGGATTGGTGATGGACGTATAACTGCCTTTGAGCTAAACGTTTGTGTTTATTGGATATGTAAGGTACGATTTGTTTCCTGGATAACATTGCCATAGGAGTTTAGAGGTGTGCGACCTTGTTCTAGAGACAAAAGTTTTAAAAGATAGAACTAAACATTATTTTCAATTTTGACATGTTTTATACATTTTCTTTCTGGCTTCTCTTGCTTTAATTCTTTTAGATTTGAATTTTTTACAGCAAGATGGGTATTGATAGGTCTGTTGATATAACTAAAATATTTATCCTGTTTTAGTATTTTGTCTAACTAATTTGCAGATGGTACGACTCTTGATACAGGAACTTCCCAAGATCTGCAGGGATGGCGAAGGCCCTCTGCAGAATATGTAAAAACTATGGAATGCAGGTGAATGACAAAAAGACTGCAGTCATGTGTATTAACAGGGCAACTTCGGATAGATTTATTATGAAATTGAACGGAAAAGACCTTGAGCTAATAACCGACTGCTGTTGCCTTGGAAGCACTGCTAACGAACATGGTAAGGTCGAAGAAGAAGTTAGAAGAGGAATTGACAAAGGCTATGTTATGGGAAAATAATGTATTTTTAAACCGAGACATAAAGATAAAATTCTACGTCTACTGAAGTGCTGTCTTTTAAGCACTGGTATTTGGCGGTGAAGCATGCCTGTTCACAAATATGATCATAAATAGATTCGTTTGAGATGTGGTGCTACAGACGAATGCGATGTATCAGTAGTAGAGGGAGAAAGGCACACAGACAGAGAGTAACTACCAAACAAGTAATGGAAGGAATTGGACTAACAGCAAACAGACTGGTTACTGACTGGGTCTGAAGAAAGCGTGGGTATGCAGAGTATATAATGAGAGGAAGTGGTGGACATTTGTCAAGAGTAACTCTTGAGAAAACTATTAGAGGGAAGAAGAGGCCCTGGCCGGGATAGGAATGGGTGAATAACATCTATGCGTGGAGTGGTACCAGAGGATATGGAGAAACCAAAAGAATGGCAGATAACGTTGAGGATAGCGAAGGTTGATGGCCAAGCTTTGTCCCAAAGAAACCACACGATGGTGATGTTCTTGTTACATTAGTTAGTTATTTTCCCATATGTAGAGATCAGTACGAAAGAAAGTTTGCTTTTGGTTTAAAGAAATCGTTCCGCTTTTGTTATTAGTCCACATTCTTTAGAGGTTTCTTCTATGGAATAGGTATAGTTTCGTTATTGTTATCGTATATTCATATTGTTAGTTTACCATGTAAATATTAGAAATCAATACTGGGAGAATATTTAGCTTCCATAATCAGAACAACCCATGCAAACTTCCAGTAAACGTTTGACGTTGCCTGTGATAGTTGATTATAAATGAGTAATCCCGCGAACACTTTATTGCAATAGTTTCAGTAATTTGGTTCTTCGATGTGCATTAAACATCAGCATTCTATGTTTGTCCTTTATTTAGTGGAAGCGTTGTAACTTACCAGTTGGAAGAAAAGAGCATCTTCAGATTCACTTAGAAAGTATGTTTAAAATATATTTTTTTGTTTACTTAGGATATACACTGTGAATTACTAACCTAAGGAGCCAATGCCTTATTTTTGTAAGGACGAAACGTTTTGACCCCCATTTCCGCTTCGGTTGTCGCATATCTGTGTCATTTTCTCTGTTGTGGTGTAAGTTAGCTGTATTCTTAGTGTTTATCCGTGACACTGCCCTACCTATCGCATAGGCCTTCCCATTTTAGACCTATTGATTGGAGTCATTGTTGCTTTTTAACAGCTCATTTTAATTAAAAAACAACTAGTTTTTTTAACTTCTTATTGGCCAAAGTTAAAGTGGTTGGTGATTGCGGTGCTCAGGTACTCCTTTTACCTTACAAGAAAGGGATGATACTGGTGTGACCTCCTTGGTCAAGGAGTTGGGGTGTCTGATTTTTCATTATTTTCATCCTTTGCCATGAATTTTTTCATCAGACTAGTAATTTGTATTGAACGATAATTCCATGACAAAAAGTGGTCGATGAGGATCACAAGTAAATTTTCGACCAAGCCTTCCGTTAAATATTTTGTTTATTTGAAAGATGTTTCTCAAATTAATATATTGATATTAGATGGGTCATTTCATATTTTTGTAAGTTATTTGAGGAAGCTTAGGCAAGCTGTATCACTAGCAGTCGTATACGTAACTGGTTTAAACCATGTAGATTCATATGATCAGTGGCTGACCATGTGGAACAAGCCGCATGTCTGTCTGACACACCATTCGAGACTAGCAAGAGTAAAGCCTTCCCAGACAATCTTTAGAGGCATATCTCAAAAGATATTTGGTGCCCTACAAATCGTTTTGTGTTCTGTTGATGCAAGTGGTTCTTTCTTCGATAGGTATGGTTTGGAATTGATGTCAAACCTTCACTTTATTTGATGAAAAAACACAAATGCTAAAGGAGAGAAAATGTGTAATATTTTAGACATTCAAACCAGTAATCATCCATTCATCTTTGCTAATACCTTTTGATTTTATTTCTCCTTCATTTTTGTGGGGAAACAATTACAAAACATAGCTACAGGAAATGTTGTTTTAATAAAAGCCGAATGTTTGAAGGGTTGTTTTTTTGTTTTATTTTTTGTTTGTTGGGGGTTTGGGGGGTATTTTTTGCATTTAGTCAAGTGACTTAAGGAGTTGCTCTTGCCTTTTTTATGGACGTTTTATTAAAATTACACAAGACTACTTAGATTTTTTGTAGTATTTTTCGGTTTTAGATGCAAATGTATGTTGCTATAGAATAATGAATTTGTATCTGAGGATTTGAAAGTTATTGACAAGCATGGCCTGAAGTGACACTGAAGATATACTACTGGGATGCCATGATAATGTCAGCGATGTGTGCACCCTTTGACTTTTTTACAACTTTTGTCGATAAAAATAGAGGGTTAAGATTTTATTGCCATGTTTCTGTAACCAACCCATATATGTACTTGATCAATAATGAAGTTTTAATTTGGATGTACCTGATACAAGCATCTATGAAAGGCCTGTATTAGGTCATTGCATTTGATGATCGATAGACCATTGGCAGTCTTCAAAACTATTGTAAGGAACTGCTGATTGTTTTTGTAGAATTTTGTGGGTGACAATAGCTAAATGTGTATTCGTAGCTTGGTCAAGTCATTCTTTCTTAGGCAGCCCAGCCAGACCCTATTGGGGGCACCAAAGCCCTTTCTATTCAACTGCATGTAGAAGATGGTGTAGAGTTCTTCCAGTTGTACTTGCTAATGTTGCTTCGAAAGAGACTGAGAGGGCACCTCGTCTGGATCTTATTGTCTTTTAATACTTACCGAATTATATATACTAAAGGTTTTTAACTAGCAGTTACCTATATTGTAGGTAGTTTATTTGATATTTTGATAATATTTTCATTAAAGGATACTGCAGTTGGATAAGCCGATATTTGTTTGTTTTTTATCTTAGACCATCTGTCGCAAGAAATAGACACTTGTGATGTATCCTTGGGTTATCAGCCCAAGTGTCAGTGGCAGGACTGCAGGAAACAATTTGACTTTGAATTAAATGAAAAGGTAATTTTATTTCTATTTATTCCTAAGAAAAGATTTTAGTAATCATTCGCTTAATTTTAGTAATCTCTTTTCATTGCTATTTTTAGGTACTTGCATGCTCAATAAGGGATAAGATTCCTTGCAATTTAATTGTGCGGGTTTTTTTAAGAATCTATCAAAATTTAGGTGTTGTATGACCACAAAAATAGATAAAAGCTAACAAGCTAAGAAATTAGACCCGAATTTCTTACCCAGCGATCACATTTTCCCTGTAATATTTCTGCCACAGGGACGTTCTCTTTTGAGTAGGTAAGTTTTTCTGCTTAAATTGGATCAGTTTCAAGATGGCTGTAAAGGACGTTCAGTACCACAACGGTGCATACCATACAAAGCTCAGTTCACAATAAATTCACAGTGTTCGTTTTGATGCTGGATCAGTTACTGCAGACATGTTGGGAAATGTCTAGCCATTCGTATAATTTAGTCGAACAAATGTTACAACTTGGGAAAAGCGAGAAACTAGCATAAAAACCTCAGCAAATCGTAACACGTCACGAATGACTTCGATGGATTTGCAATCATGATGCAAGAATCAATGTCCAACAGAAATTGCAAGGTCCACGCCAACTGACATTCTAAATACCCGTGACAGCTGATTGGTAGTTGGAACCAAAGACACAGTCAAAGCTGCACAAGCCAAGTAGCCTTGAAATTGGATTGTTCGCGTGGTTGTGTGATGTTCACTCGGGTGAGATAATTATCAACGATGCAACGCTCATTGTAAAGGCACCTACCTACCTTTGGGAAATAGACTGGTAAGTTATTTTCATTATTTTTGCGTAATACCTACACAATAGGTAAAGATATGACTCAAATTTAACTTCTTTCTTGGAAGTATTTTTCATCACGAGGTTTATTGGACTTCAAAGTCGTAACTGGCCGATTAACAATTAAAACAGTAGAATTCCCTACTCTTCTATTACTCTAACGGCTTGGTTGAAAGATATAAGACCAGGAGTTGCATTTCCCAACACAGACTACATGTAGAGACTAACAGTGCAGAATAAACAGCCATCTCTGATGGTCGAGAGAAATTACAAAATTACAAAAGTTGTTAAAAGACTTTAGCTTAATAACATGTATATTCTCGAAACAGGATTTTTTTTTTGTTTGGTACCCAGCGCAACGTCAGAGCCATCAGTTGGTTTCAAACAATCTGAAGACTGAATTTCTGTAGCTTTATTATGCTAGTGGCACTGATATTAGAAAACCATTTATCGCAGTTCGTTTGAAAATCCCCAGTTGCTTTGAAAAAACCTTTAATCAATCAGGCTTTGCCACTTATTATTACAGTAAAAAACATGGGTGTTTGGCAAATTTTTAAAAAATTATTCAAGCCATGGACCGTGACGACAGGCTGTAGGAAAGAAAATGCGTTATCTTGTTTGACAACGTATACAGCCACATATATCCATGCAGCTAATTGTTGAAAATTGACCAACCTGACATTACACTTTCTTACCTCTGCACCACCATCGCAATTCAGCCTTCAAATGCTGCAGTTAAACGGGCCGTAAAAGCTATCGCCGTCGCTTAATCCGAGACTATGTAACATTTGCTGAAGAGTTTATGCCGCACACTGTTGGCTGAAGACTAACCCTGCAGTTGTTACGATTTGAGTGGAAGTGCCCCGGAAAAAGTGTTTCTAATTGCTGGAGGTACATAGAAATATTACCCAAAGACAGCTTAAAAGATGGAGAATACTTAATTGCTGACGACGGTGATGATGACGATGATGAAGACCCCAGGCAGAGCTGCATCAACGTAAGAGACAACATGACCCCGTCCTTAAACCGGGTACAGCTGTTAAATGTCTCACTATTGACTTAGATCCCTGTATTAGGAAAGCCAGTAAGTGCTTACTCAATGTCAGAAAGTTGCACTTTTTTTCTCTCTAACTTGAAATTTGAATTGTCTTTTCACTATTTTCTTTTGGCTCAATTTTTTACCAGGAAATTGAAGCACACGCCTTTTTGCATGTACAAAAACTGATGGGTAAAAAAGACAAGTATTGGAAAGCAAGAAGAAGAAGAAGAAGAACAAAAGAAACAAAAGTAGAGTTTAACGAGTAAAATGCTTTCATTGATAACAGTATTATACGAAAATACTCTGAATGGTCAGCAAGTATTAATTACATATCAGCTGCATAAATTAAATAGCCATGAAAGCGTTCACCTTTAAGTTACATTACAGGCAATTTCGTGAATTAGGGTATTAAAAAATGCTTCGAAAATGGCGGTCAGACTGTTTCAAAACGACAGTTGACAGTTCTGTGTTTCTTTTAGTCGTAGGTTTATTCCAGGACTAGAAGAAATTTTCGCTATCACTGTCGTTACATTACATTTCGCAAAATTATGTCGTTACAATACATTTCGCTAGGGAGGTTTAATTATCTGATAAAACCCATTTTGTTTTTCATTTATTACACTTTTTATCAACTACCATTCACTTTTTTTTACTATATATTGTGCGATGTTTTCTTGTAGTACTTTTACCATAAAACATCTCATTCATTTTGCAGATTACTTGTATATAGGAATTAGT
Organism: Morbakka virulenta; assembly: GCA_003991215.1. Taxonomy (NCBI): domain Eukaryota; kingdom Metazoa; phylum Cnidaria; class Cubozoa; order Carybdeida; family Carukiidae; genus Morbakka; species Morbakka virulenta. Next base: position 4,976,371 of record RDPX01000006.1, on the reverse strand, counting down.
TATGTTTTTTACTAAACTTGTGATTATAAACATCGAATTAATAACGAAAAGGGTTGTGTTCGTTAAGAGAAATCTGAAATTTTTTGTTTAAAGTTATGAAATAAATCATTTTCTAACTTACTTGTATGGTAAAGGCTTTAGAAACACTTTTTCTAAAGTTTTTTTTCTCACATACTATCAAGAATTGTTCTATTTTATTAAGGGAATTGAAATATATATTTTTTGGTTTTGTAGCAGATGCTTTTGGTGTACTGTATCTATATTTTTTAAAACAAGCTTTATAAAAAAAAGTCATAATTATTCTCATACATGAAATTAGAAATAACAATTAAACAATCAAGTTTGACAAGAAAATTGGCCTCTTCAAAATACAATGGTATTTTAGATTAGTTCTTTTTTTTCAGTTTTGATGCACAATGCAAAAGAGGTTATGGGCGCAACATGACGGTTTTAAGTGCGTGCCCCGCCAAAGGGTATAACAGCTCACTAGATTGTTAAGTGTATCGTTCTTTATCCTTTCGTGCCTTTCGCACAATTGAGAGAAATTGACTGTCACAAAACTGTGAGGCTTGACATAAAAGTAGCTTTGAAAACATCTGATATTTCATTGATCCTGGTGTATTTTTTAATTTTTTTTAAGGCTTGCCCCCTAGCACTGCCAGAACCTACTTGAAATAGTTACTTGTTATATATTTTTGAAATACTAATTTGCCATATATGCATAAAAAATACTTGTATATGCTTACTGAATAATTTATGATTGACTCCAAATGTAGCGGATGTGTTGGAGAGTGATTCGATAGCTTTGCTACGACCACTCTAATATTTACGTTCTAGTTTCAGGTGTTTGATAAGATCAGATCTATTAAGTATCTACTAAATCTATTAAGTATCTACTGAAGTATCGGTTACACTTTTGGTTTTACGAACTGTATCTTCTGGACGCTCAGTAAATCGTTTTATGACTGTAGCCCATGAAGAACACGAGGCAGATGTAGTTATTTCTGATTCGTAGGTGATCTGCTTCCCGCAAAAGAAATTCTCATTTCGAACCGCACTACAATGCTGGAATAAGAGCACTTTATTTGTTTTTAGGTGTAAAACTGGCCGACTTAGAATTGTGTACGGTTTCAAAATGATGGCGGAAAGAGTAAAAAAAACCCCAATTAATAACAAACGGTAAACACGGTAAAACATAGTTACAGTATAAAAATGCAAATATTATCATGTAAACCTAATATTAATACTCGTAAGGATATTTATTTTTCATTCGTTTTCGGTCATATTTTACTTTTTGAAGAAATTTGCGTTAATTGTTATGTACTTCACTGACCAGTTTTGGTCTGTAATACTCACTCTTGGTATACAACGGATTACAAACTGTAGATTACCTCGCCTTGCTAGTGGAACACAGGAACATGACCTTTCTGCAGTCTTAAACCTTGGAAACGATTTTGCTTTCAACCCAGTTTTTTAATTCAATTACTTAACGTAACTCTTCACGAACCATAATATATCGAAGGTCCAGCCTGTAATACCACAGATGCAAATGCCAACTCGGTTTGACGTACCGGCGGGGCTTGTATCCAACCGTGTCACTGAGCCTGGATTCCTGTGGTAGGAATTTGTAACCTATCGCCTGGGAGGCAATAGTGATGCGGAAGGAGACTAAGAAGTTGGCTAATATTTGAAGGTCGTAAGAGATAAAACTACTGCTACGAACTTCATGAAATTTAATCATCGCGTATTTTTTGAAGTTGTTTGATCTCGCATAATAAATTGTAGACGCAGGAACTTCTCAGACACTACAACTATCGTCATATTCTAAAAGCTTGTTTCTTCATATCCATACCCATATCATATCCTCTCTCTGTGTCTCTGTCTGTCTGTCTGTCTCTCTCTGTCTCTGTCTCTCTCTCTGTCTCTCTGTCTCTCTCTCTCTCTCTCTCTCTCTCTCTCTCTCTCTCTCTCTCTCTCTCTCTCTCTCTTTCTCTCATTCTCTCACATTCTCTCNCATATCCATACCCATATCATATCCTCTCTCTGTGTCTCTCTCTCTCTCTCTCTCTCTCTCTCTCTCTCTCTCTCTCTCTCTCTCTCTCTCTCTCTCTCTCTCTCTCTCTCTCTCTCATTCTCTCATTCTCTCTCATTCTCTCTGTCACACAATCTTTTTCCCTTTCCCTCTATCTTTTACTTCCTTCATCTTTTTTCCCGTTTTGTACAAATGTGAAAATCTCGGTGGAGGTGTATGATAATGAAAAACCTTATTTAAATACAAATCGATTTGTAAACAAAATACAACACCTTTTATATTAAACAAGAGGAAACTTAAATTTAAAAGGATGGTGAGGGAAGAATGGGGTGAGCAAAATGAAGAAAATGGAGCAGATACAAGGTGAGCTTTTCTTCTTCAATTACCCTTTTCACTTTGCTATCGCGCAGTCATTGGTTTTTGAAAACAATGTTGACATTTGTTACTTTGTTAAACTATACCTGGTTTTAAGTATAATTTGCTAAGGTGTCAATTTTATCAGCCAGAATAGTTGTTATAAGGGCACTCTTTCCATTACGTATTCATGTTGGCAAGTTATCGGTTTTTTGGTTTTATTAAAGTGTGAAAATGAAATCAACTTGCAATTATTCGTTCATATCCATGTGTTGACCTCGGCAATCATGGTCTTTCCATGGCCACAGCCAAGTACTTTGCAGGAAGTGGGTATGATATTTCATAAAATTTGAAAGCTTTTTTGTAAAGAAAAGTAAGTGGAAAATGTAATCTGCATAGAAATAGATTCCAATCAGCGCCTGGTCTTCTTGACCACATGCCCTACGATCTGGTCTATCAGCTCTACGTTCTTTTCCTACATCATTTTGGAACGATATTGACCACTTAATTGTGAAATCATGTGTTCCTGCCTTGAAAGTGCGGATATCGTTCTGCAGGATGCTCAGCCCTATGTGTGTACATATGAATGTGTTTTTCACAGATTACGGCCTTGGAAAAGAATGGCATCGATTGTAGTAACACCGATAAATGAAGCAGTAGAGCATATAGCCATGGAAATCATTGGGGCTAGTTCGAACAGAGTTTGCAATACCTCATGGGGATTTTCCTTTATAATTTCGATTCCTCTCTCACAATAATATATAAAACCATATCAGTTTTTGAATGTCACATTTATATTTTTCATACACACTTCTACGAACGTACGAAATAAATCTAAACCCCTCGAACCATGTAGCATGTCTAGGAAAACAAGTGGTCTTTGATATAATGCAATACTTGATTATTACTAAGAACCCCATTGTGATCAACCCCAGGAAATTCACGGTACCTGAAGGATTGCTTTTGCAGTTGACCAATATTAAGACAGACCCTTAGGCTTTCTCTGTTTACGGTTCCATCGCCATGACCTTTGATGAAGCGTGGCTGAGAATCAGGGAATCCGTCATCAGGATAGATAAGAAGTTCTTCTGTACTGTCTGGTATGTTACCATAGTAACAGAACATTGGCACACCAGGTGCTTTGACTAAATTATAGATATCTCCAATTTTTTTCCTCATGGGCACACCCTCGGGAAAGCCAACATCTTTCAGAAAATCATTTAGCTGTCCAACGTTATAGTTTCTTTTTGAAGTTTTAACAACGATATCCTTGCTACTCCAAACATATGAACTTGGCAACATGAACAAGTTGCTTGTAGCTGTTCGCTGTTCGTGACGTATTTTGAGAGGATTGATGACAGCACTGGATATGCCAAAAGTGTCTCCTGATCCGTATAAAAGGACTTGTCTCATTGTTCCACCGAATACACCTTAAATAAAAAAATGAATAATGGAAGGGTAAAACAAAGTAGAATTTCGTTACCAATACGATGAATATATTTTGGTTACTTAGACAATTTAGGTACATGACCAGGAGAGACATTGAGAGCCTTGCTTCACCAAGTTACAACACCCAGATACGTCAGGTAACAACAAATATTAGTGAAGATAAAAGTAACAAGCAAAAAAATTTCCCAAAAAGCGAGAGAGTGATAGCCGGGGTGGCACGGAGAATATAAAGTTAAGGGATGGTCAGGACATTCAGAAGAATGTTATAGACGTATCAGTTCCAGGAAGTAGGATGAGAGGAAGAAGGAATCGGAAAGCACTGAACAAGGTCAGTGGCAGGGTCTAGATAAACAGTCGGGAAGCGCATTATTTGCAATGGTGTTCCCTAATAACAGGTCGGGCTTCAGGTTAAGTAGCATTACACTGGATTAAAACGCCAGAAATAATTATTTTTTATGGAACAAAAAGCCATTTTTTATAGCTGTTATTACTGTACAGCAACAACCGCTCTGGAAAATTATCTTTCCGTCTCCGTTCCAGGGCGTCACTGAGGAATACAAAATAGCAAACTTTAACAAAATTACAAAGGAAATTGTAAGAAAGAAGCAATTATTGAAAATAAAACTGATAACAGTAAAGAAAGAGATATTTGGAATATTTAATAAGTAAAGTAAAACTTCAGAGCAGTTAAGGTAGAAAAAAGGAAAGAAAATTACAAAAAAAAGAAATGAAATAAGTCAATCTTATTGTTGACCACAGTTAACTCTGTCTAACGCTCTGTTTCGATTGTTTAATACAAAGGTCCTCCCTTTCTCGGTATGACGCTTTAAGATAAACATACTGGTGCTCGTTTTTTTCGACGACACAAATGTGGTTTTCTATATGAACTAACCGAGGTTAATTATAGCTTTTTTTATTGTCTACTGTTAAGTATTAGATCATAAAAAATATCAAGATTGTGTGAAAAAACCTGATTTGGTTAGTTTAAAAACCGCCCCTGTAATAGTTTAATAGTCAATTCAAACAAGATTAAAATAGTAAATAATTTAATGGTCAATTGAAACAAGGTGAGGTCCACCACACACGTGTTCTTACCAGTAGTTGCTGCACACAAAGGTAACCTGTAAAAACCTGGAAAGGCTAATAACATTTTACAACTGATTAAGAAATTGCTAAGAAACCCCTGAATTCTTCTTTCACAGGTAATTTACTTTGCCACAAAGCTGAACCAATATCGAATACCTTCAGAAGATAATGGTGAAAACTATTTAATACATATGACATGATTGGAATATTATGTTGCTAAAGTTTTATATACTTTATATAATCACCTTTTTAACTTGTTTTTTTGGAAAAGAAAGAAACTTATTTAAAGAACATTTAATAATCTTTTTTTGGGCAAGTCTGTTTGGGGAAAAGTGGTCTAAAATTAAGAAACTTGAAACCTTAAAATGCATCTTGTCAAAAACGTGTAACTTACTTTTAAACGATTGCCTTTGTTACCCTGAGAGGATGTCTGATTAACTCTTGGAGCTTACAAGGTACCAATTAAAAACGGTACAGATACGTTACACCATTTAGTAGAACAATAAGAGATAGAAGATGGATACACACTGCCACAGCTGCAGAAGCAAAGAGAAACTGTTAAATGAGTTGAGTCCTTGAAAACATATGCATACAAAGGAAGCACGTGGTATACCATGTAGAAGATCCATTGGATAATTAGCAGATGATACTGGCTATGAAGCAAAAGATCTATTGGTCCTGATGAATGGTAGGGTAAGAAGGACGGCAAAAGTCAAGAAATACTGATTTCACTCGACTAATAAATAAACGGTTTTTTCCTTCCATGTTATCAAGCCTATGGAAACTAACAGGAGATCCTCCTTTGCTTTGAGAAATAATTTGTTTACTCGTGCTTCAGACATTGCGTTTGAAATAAGGCATTAAACCTATCCAAACAAAAGGTGGACAGTTTATAAAGCTGTTCAATATTATGAAACAAAGAAAAATAATAGGTAATAGGGTTTTCCTCTAAGTCATTTTTCGCCGTGTAAATACGCTTATCTTTTTGAAAACTCCCAATAGAGCGCCCATGTTGGTCATGATATTTCCTGAACCTCTACAATATAAATACCACGTTTACAAAAGGTCGGGTAACAGTAAAGTAGAAAACACTGACCTGATAAAGCAATCCACTGTTTGAGATATGTATCTTTCCATTTCTGTGTCATCATGTTTAAGAAGTACAAAGATAAAGGGCAGCCATAACTGTGTGAAATTAAAGTCACTTTGTTTTCTCCATTTTCATTGTACGAGTCTTCAATCAGCTGTTTCAGCTTCTGGAAATAGTTGTGTGGCATTTGGTCTATGTAAGAAAAGAAAATGTAACGATATTACATAAAACAGACTCCAAATATTGTACCATATTAATTTCATTTCCCAGTCATATAAAATCTCGTTTATTTGTTGCATTCCAGTCATCTCTGTAATAACCTGCATCCCCATAAAAGGATGTCAATTTTATGTAATTGTAAGAGTTAAATTTCATATATGTACTTGAATTAAGAATATATTGCTTTCCTCAATGGTATCTGAACATACTTACATACTCTGAGACATAAAAATATCATGGACTTAAATTCAAGAAACAGTCAAATATTGTAATTAGATTACAAGTAATATATATTTAAATTCATGGAACTGGAGCTGTTTTTATATTATACCCCCGTTATTTGGAGAAATCTCGCAGAGCACTAACCCCAGTTTTGGTTTCCTAACCACCATACATAGAATAGAAAAAAATTATCTGCACGTTTTACTAAGGGATTTAAAAGCCAACATTGAATCAGGTCAGAGTCGGAACGAAACAGATGACAGTGCCTCGGTGAAATAGAGAAGGCGTCATTCTTCTGTCCTTGAAACGTGTCCAACCTATTCAGAAGCCCAGTATAGTAAGAATGGATCATAGGCTGCACGATGGAAGCAAGCGCCTTCCTTTAATCAGAAACCAGTATTTTTGTTGTGAAAAGATCAATGGTGCAGTTGTCAAATGAGAGTATAGAGGTTTTTTTCACCATGAAGTACAACCATACTGTGTACAGGAGTGTGTATCCATATTGCTATTTGAATCCAGGATCCAATCGTGCTTATGCTAAGGCAATACGCACAGAAGACGTGGGTCATTTATTAATCACTCTGTCACAACAAAAGAAAATTGATTTGGTTTGTCTTACACATTCTTTTTGCCGATAGTAGCAATGTCAATTTTTTCTAAAAGTTACTGAACTGGATTCTTCAAATCCCCCAAAATGTACTTATATTGTATGTACTGTATATTATTGTAATTGTTGAGGTTTTCGCTTCTATTTTTAATTGTACAATCCTACAATCATGAAGTTTTCAATTGATATTGTATTCTGTCAGACTGATGTTGCTAATTCTGTAAGCAAAACTGATTTGATGTAATACTGAGGGCACCTGGTCTCGAGTCTCTAGGTGGGTCATATGAGTTTTTTCCCTCTCCTTCAAGCAATTTGATCCATGTTTATCTTCTACAATTGTCTATCCTCTGGCTTTGTTTTGGATAATGAAGCTGTATCTGAAGATACCAATAACGCCTTGACAATCCATAATTGTGTCATTCTCTATGCCTTTAGTGATTTCATTCCTCAGAAGAGAAGCTGGCTACCTTATCATTATCGAATTGACGGACCTTTTCTCCAACTTTAATCATACTAAAGATTTTACTCGGATTACAAACTTTCCAGCCAGGTTTGCTGCCAATGATATTGTTAAACATTTTTTTGCTTGATCTCTTACTAACTGACCAGAAAATTTGGCAATTTCTTTTCCTTTCTCCGGCGTGTCATAATCACCCGCCAAGGGTGAACCTCCAAGTGTTGCTTATGTTGTACGATTTTAAGCATCGCAAAGGGTAAGGTACTCTTCGTTTCTACTTACAAGATGTTAGTTATCCTTGGAAACGCTTTCTCCTATGCTATAATTGAATTAACAAAGTTTATTCATATTGGTGTTGACACTCGTATTCCTAGTAGAACATTAAGAGTAAAGTGTCACTCTTCTCTTTGATTCAATAGACAGTGTGCATTCCAACTACGCATCAGAATTACCTTTATCGCTATTTTCGAGGACACAAGTCTGATAGTCCTCAGTTACCTTTTACAGATTTATAAATCGACAACTATTGATCCTAAATCTTATAATAGCCTGTTTTTTTAATCTGTTTATCGGAGACAAGAGGCTATGAATTTTGAAATTTCTATAGTAGTCATTAATCCTCTTGTCCCTTAATACTGAGGTGGTGTGGATTATTTATCTCATTTGCAGATAATTCTTGCCTCCTTGCTAGCATGTTTAGTCCTGTATTTCGCCTGTATTTCAACCTTCTTGTAAAAATCATGCTTTTTGTCCTGCAACTGTAACTCTTTGTTACTAAGATCACCTTCAGATGACCAATCAAAGCCATCTGGTCCAGATAATATAACTATGATAGCATTAAAACAACGTGATCTTAGGATATTTCCTTCCCTCTATATTTCTCAGTGTAATTTTACCAAGCCATGTCTTCTGCTTTACTGCAAAACAACTACTGGAGTTACAATTTTTATAGATAACTATGGGCCTTTTAACCCCCAAAATGGTCTATTTAGGCTACTTTTATTTATTAGTAATGTCTTCAAACTACTCGTCAACAACAGCTAGTTGAAATTCTTATATTTTGTTTTTGATCAAAGAGACTTGTTGCTCTCGTTCTACTGTTGATTTACGGTACGCCAAAGGTTTAATGCTAATGATACTGCTCTTTTTTTTCTGATCCTGCTAGGAGAGCTTTGTTTAGACAGTTGGACAATTCTCCTGATCTTGCGATTGATCTCCAAGTCCTATCTAATGTATTTCAGTAGGAGGTGATTGCACTATTTCCTCCCGATTTAACGGCACAATTGGCTTGCTGGGTAACGTGGTAAGACAGCTGAACGGTTGCGGCAAGGTCCTTTTTGAAACTGTTTTGTCTTACTTTCCTGATCTTTCTAAGAATTTTTACATACAATGGATGGAGATAGCTGCTTCCAATAAGGTCGGATCATTGTCTAGGTCAAAGGTCTCTGGACCTAAGGCGTTTTGAATCTTATTAAATCCACAATTTGTTTTTGTATTAAATACTGTTGTCTTGTTTTGGCTGATGTATCATCTTTTCATTAAGGTCACTTTGACTAAACCCAACAGCGAGCTTCTCTTGCTTTGTCTTTCACACACACACACACACACACACACACACACTCACTCTCTCTCTCTCTCTCTCTCTCTCTCTCTCTCTCTCTCTCTCTCTCTCAATATATTGATATACTGACCGGATTAATTATTGCTATAAACTTAAGAATAAAATGGTAATATATTTTCCCCTTACTTGGTGCATAGCGAAAATCATATGGAGCAGCCCGAATATCCTTATTCCTTTTGTATCCAAGTAATTTCAGGAAATTGACTAGAGGCTTCATGTACGGAAGTAGTCCATGGTTATCAAGAGTCTCAACAGTGTTTGTTAGTCCAAATCCAGGAACTTTTGTAACAACCCCTGGGGCATTAGAGACTGTCAGATTTTTTCGATGATAAACCAACCTTGAAAAAGAAAGTTATTTTATTGTTAAAACTAGTTATTTTCTGACCTTAAAGATCAGTTTTTTAATTCATAATTGGTAGCACATGTATTCTAAACCATGCACAAGGTAAGAAACAGATTCTTTTCAAACTAGTCTAGTATTGTTACATAGGACAGTTGCTTGTTTAGTGTCTTTGTTCTGCTTTATCTCTTGTGTATTGTTACATACGCTCTGTAACACTGAATTATGGTGTTTTGATTAGTATAAAAAGCCTTGATATTTCTTGTACATTTTATATACATTCTGTAGAAGGTATGTGAATACCGAAACATGTTAATGATGAAAAGGTTAAAAACTATCGTGTTTTTTATGAAATGTTTATCTATATTTGTGCTGAGTTGCAGTCTTGACCAAGACTTGAAATGGAGAAGGACTCACCATTATCGGGTTAAGGATATCAAGATGTTTAATGAAGGTAGACGCCAATAAGAGGGAAGTGCTACAATTACAGCAACGAGCTTAATAAAGTACGATTTGTAGAGGGCGTTTGCGCCAAAAAAGGAGTAATACGCTGTAATCTTGTATGAAGAACTAGGTCAAATCAAGTATGTGAAGTAAAAAACCCTAGAAACACAAAAATATGATCCTTTAAAGAATATAGTCACGGCCTTCCAAAATTGGCACACGTACAAAATCACCACAAAACCTAAATTTTACACCTCTGGGTAAAATTCTGCTACGTAAATAGTACTTTTGAACAAATTTGACAACCTGGCAGAAAATATAAACTTTTAAGGGAAATATATCGCTCCCAAATTGAAATGAATAAGACAGACAAAAGTGAATCCGGCCACAAAAAGAATTTAAAGAATTCAAAGCAAAAAAATGAAACACATTACAAAATTTCAGGATGAAAAACACCCTATTATACGTTGAGTGCTAGCTAAAAAGAGAATCAGTATCCAAATGACTGATGATAAACATATGCAAGAGAGGTTCTCCTAGGATTGTGAGAATACGAACAAGATGTTTTCAATGACGATCAGGAAGAATATTTTTAAGGATCTGAAATAATTATTTTGCTTTAAGTGTTGTAAAATACCGTTCCTCTAAATTGAAGATACCAAAATAAAGCTCACATTACAATTTTTTAAAATTGTTGAATGAAAGGAACAAAAATTAGGCCCTAATACTTTTCTTACCTCATGTTATCTTGCCAACAATCAATGGCCCATGGAAATAGGGAGCTAAAACTTAACCAAAGGGTAAAGTAACCGGACGTTTTTCTTTTGCAGTACCATGCTGGTGTTGTCGGCTTGCCAGTTAATTTTGCATAAAGGCGATTTCCACCAGTTCCTGGAACTGTAAGAGGGAATGGCTGATTAATGATATGAAAAAAATTCTTAATCAATAACATTAAAAGTGTTTCTCCCACATTTTATTTATAAAGATTTCAGGACAACTTTTATTTTCCTAAGATAAAGAAAGAGTAAGGCAAAATCTACCTCGTATGATTTCTTTTCTTGTCACAAAAACCTACAAAAACAACATTTGGACAGCTTAATTCCTGTCAAGTGACTTAAGATAGTTTCTCTCTTGCATTTTCTTTACCGGTATTCTGCTGCCACTGCTGATACTATTATTTCTAAAGGGTGACTTAACTGTAGAAATATAGTTATAAATGATTAAGCCATGTAAAGTTTGACAAGTAAATTGTATAACAACAAGTAAATGCACAGGGTCTTTTATATGAAATGGTTTATAATAAATTTGTACTTCCATGGATAAAAATTTAAGCAAGTCCAGTACCAAGCACAAGAGAAATTCAAAAATTTCCATTTTTAATAAGAGAATCTATTGACTTTAGTTTGTGCACGGGTGCATAGATGGTTTTAACTAACTTTTTGTCAAAAGTCTCTATATACTTAAATTTTGTTGATTTTTTGCTTGGAGAGGATTGTAACTTTTGATTTATTTCTGCATGGGGTTTTTTGTGACGATCTGCGTTTGTATCCATCCAAAAATGCTTAATGTCAAAGCAATAAGGCAGTTTTGGGCCCCGAAAATAGGAAGCAAAGTTAAAAACTTTTAGTATCGGAACTCCAAACTTTTTATCCCAGATTAAGAAACTTTTGGTACTACGTGCTGATCCAAGTTGTGAAAAATTGTGTATACAAGACGGATTCTAACATGTTTTCCTCTTAAAAGAGATTATTAAATTAATTCGAAACCGAATTCAAAACCAGTTTGATACTAACCTAATCAGCAGACTGATCTTTTGGATTCATATTGTAAAACGTTTGGTTGGGTATTAGGAGGAAGACAGNGGATTGTAACTTTTGATTTATTTCTGCATGGGGTTTTTGTGACGATCTGCGTTTGTATCCATCCAAAAATGCTTAATGTCAAAGCAATAAGGCAGTTTTGGGCCCCGAAAATAGGAAGCAAAGTTAAAAACTTTTAGTATCGGAACTCCAAACTTTTTATCCCAGATTAAGAAACTTTTGGTACTACGTGCTGATCCAAGTTGTGAAAAATTGTGTATACAAGACGGATTCTAACATGTTTTCCTCTTAAAAGAGATTATTAAATTAATTCGAAGCCGAATTCAAAACCAGTTTGATACTAACCTAATCAGCAGACTGATCTTTTGGATTCATATTGTAAAACGTTTGGTATGGCAGGTGAATACTGAAGGCAAAATGTCAACAAATTGTTACAGCTGAATATGCTACTTGATATATTGGAATGAAGCAAAAACATAGTAAACAAATTCTTTAATGGTACAAAACAATGTTAAACCTCACAGTTGGTAATATAATAGAATGATACAAAACTCACAATTGTTTGGTTTTTTTACAAAGGCTAGAGTTTGTTTGTCAGAAGAAAATGAGACATAAGAGTACTGATGTAAAGTGTAACAGATGGGAAAAAGTAAATTTTACCAAGCATTTAATTTGTGCCTTGTTGAAAATTTACAATTTGTAAAAGCTTAATGCAACAACAGCTGAATTTAGTGCACTGAGGTCAATATTGACTTACTAAAATGTCAACATTAATACATCAAAAAAGCTGTTATAAGCTTGTGTGAGAACCGATTGTGTAGATGTTCGTTACTCTTAAAGAAGTCTGGTAATTTTCTTGTGAACACGATTTATGAATCAGTCCTTGCTATTCTAAAAGGAATGAAAACACGTTTTGATATTTAAGGGAGACGAAGCTTAAACCCAAGATGTCAGTTTGGATACAAAGTATAACACCCAAGCCCTATGCTAAAAATCCCAGTGGTTTCAGGAGAATTATTAATCCTTCCAGAAAAACAACTTTATTGCAAAAAGGATAATCTGAATTCATTGATTACTTTCAATAAAGTAGTGAGATTTTTTTATTTAATTAATCAAGGTTTAAAAATTGAACACTTAAATACAACCCAAGACGCCTGATACAATCATAACACTGATCAACAGCACTTTTGTTACCAGATAGTTTAATATCATTTCCGGTAGAGTTTGGGGCGCTGAACACGAATCTGATCTTAGTTTTTTCTAATACACGTCCAGTTTTTTTAAATTTGATTTTTTAAAAATTTTAAATACGGGTTTAAATTGCTAATTAACTAGGTTGATGTTGTGTGAAAACATACATATAAAGGGATTCCAGGATGTCTGAATTGTTAATCAAGCATTCTGTGTTGCACTGTTACTAAAACAGAGGGATTTTAGTGCAAAGGGTGTCAATCCACTTTCATACCTGGGGTTCATAAATTCATAATATTTTGTATTACGTAATTTTATGGTCAAAGCAAAGACTGTCACATGTAGTCTATCTTTGTTCCAGATATGAGTCTTTATTGACTTTTGTTTAATCAGACTTTGGCCGCTGTCTGTTTGCTCTTCAAACAAGAAAGAATTAATCCTGCTTGAGAAATGAAGTTACTGGTAATGCTTTGTTCATTTCCTAAATGGAGTCATTCAGATTCGGTTGGGTTGTCATTCCCAGCCTCTCATCTCGAGGATAGTGTAATACTTCACTACGCTATTGGAAGCATATTATATTCTCTACAAATTGCCCCCTCGAAGAGGATGCAAAAACAATCCTGATAGCTTTTGCTACATTTGTGAAAAATTCATTTTTAAATCACAACGCAAGCTGCCACGTCAAGCTGTATGCAGTGCTTGTAGTGACTTTTTTGAGTGTGCAGTTGGTTATCGGGATAAACAGTGGGCACCTCACAGCTGTTGTGCATCTTGTTATGTTACATTATTTGCTTGGAAACGAGGTGAGGATAGAAAAATGTCATTCGCTGTGCCTGCTGTATGGCGGGAACCAGTTGACCATGTGTCTGATTGCTACTTTTGTTTGACGCAAGTTCAAGGCTACTCCCGAAAATCCAAGCTTACTGTTCAATATCCAAATGTTACATCTGTGCACTTGCCAGTACTACACGGTGTCGAGCTTCCAGTTCCATCATCTACAAAAGAACGGACCGACTCATCTACTGGCAGCGACGAGCCTTCAATAAGTTTCAGTGATGGATCCAGTCCATACAAAGCATCAACAGCTGAACCGCATCTTGTCACTCAAGCCGAGCTCAACGATTTAGCCAGGGATCTGGCGCTTTTCAAACAGCGTGCTGAAGTACTAGCGTCACGTTTGAGGAAGTGGAATCTTCTTGGTCCAGATGCCCGGATCTCTTCATTTCGAAGTAGGAATACACCATTCTCCAGTTTCTTTACAAAGACTGGTTTACTCTGTTACTGTACTGATGTTCAGGGATTGTTTCGTTCCCTTGAACTGCACCACGATCCTACAGAATGGAGGCTATTCATAGATGCATCTGTAGTTATTTTACGTATCCAATATTACCATTCAGGGTGAAGAGCTTAGTACGATGAAGACTACTTCTCTTGACTATTGCTTCAAAGAGTATAATATTTTTTGTAATATTTATTGCTCGCAATGCAATATCCTGTTTTCAAAAGTCTTATTTAGTTGCAGATAGCTCAATAAAAAAAGTGGCATTTGATTGATAGACTTTTGGCATTTCATGAATCAACTTTTGTATTTTTGAAAAAAAGGAAATTTGTGACTTTCATGCGAATTTTCTATAAAAAACCCCGACGTGCTAGAGAAAAACAGATTTCAGATTTGGAATCAGTGAGTGGAACTTGGTTAGAAATATTTAATTTAATGCCGGTATCAGAGAAAAAAAAATTTTTTTTGTCATGCAGTGTAATTTTCAAGTTAGAAAGAAAAACTATATTCACAATCCAAATATTTTCGATTTTTCATTTTCGATTGTTGGGTATTAGGAGGAAGACACTTGTCAAAAAGGTCGGGACACAGACATTGTAGGGATCGTACTCTAATGACATTTCGTATAAACAAAGTATTGAGAAATCTATTTAAGGAGATGGGATTATGTCCAACTTTTTAAAATTTATTTTTGTAACATTTGGTGGAACTGATGCAGTATGGGAGAACTGCATTCAGTATTGCTTATGTTCCATAGACGTCAGCTATCAGGGTTTGGGGCAATATTAGGTTAGCCAAATAGTATAACTGGGTAGAATTTTTGTACTATAGTATATAATATCAAATTCTCAAGACGTGAGCTAGTTTACACGAAAGCGTGAATTTTTTTTCGTACTAGACGTACGGTCTACGACAATAGTGATGAAACAAAAATGAAATGCGAGGGTCCACTTTTTTTAATAAATGATCTCAAAACATTAAGTCGAAGGTTCAGAAGTTGTGATTACGAACTACTAACTCAAATAGTCAGTCAAAGTGGCTTACCAGAAGCCTGATGTAGTCTCCAATTACGGATTTTTTTCTACGTTGGATGAACTCTGGCGTTCTAAACTTCATTAGTTCTTTAAGCCAACCCAAAAATGTTATTTACTGTCGACTCCTGTACGTTTCCCGTCAAGGCGACCCGTCAATACGATATCCTTCAGTCTCCTATTTCCCAATACAAGGGCAAACAAAACCGCCAACTTTGTTTAGCGGTGAGTGTCTGAATTAGCTCTCGATGTGTTCCAGGTCTAAGTAGCATGTTTAAGTTGAACAACTTTTTTCACACACGAAATCTTCATCATTCCACGCAGTATCCGCGTTTCTACACGAATCTACTGATTACTAATTACTTACTAATCAAATAATAATTGCGTGTTCATAAACAAGATGATTTATAAAAACATTTAGAAAGCCCCACAAGTAAAGAAGTTTTTTGCTTTTTGAAGCTTCAAAGAAGGTTGGTCTCTAGACCACTTAAAACAGACTGAACTGAACCGAGTTATGACCCTGCACTCTGAGTGATTTTACATGTCTTAGAAAGACGTTCATTTAATCTTGGTGTTCTCTAATATTACTCATTCTGATAACTTGAGAATTTTGATCTAATTAAATGTGTAGCCCAAAGGTGAGGCCACTGAGTCCAGGATGCTAGCCTCGATGTTGACATTTTGTTAATCCCAGGAAAAGTGCGTATTCTACTTCATCGATTTAGCAGCCTACATGCTTTTTTCAAACTGATTCTTTAAGCTGCAATTGAGTCAATGAAGTAGGAAAGACTCTTTAATTGAAAATTTGGGTTTTTTATTGACAAATATAACAAAAAGGGTCACCTATTCTAGAGAGCACCCTTATAAAAATATGCCTTAACATGCAAAAAACGAAATACGATAAAGATGTTTTAGATGTGTATAATATCGTAGAAATAAATAGTTTGTTGTTACCTATCACAACTGGTGACCTTTTCCTTGAATTATTGGCATCATTTTCAATAAACCACCAACAACAGACAGCAGTCAAGTGACAAGCAAAGATAAATGTGCACACTTCAAAGAACTTCATTTGCTATTTTGGGTTGGTTCTTGTTTCTTGCATAGATAAAAATGAAGAAAATCGAATACCTAGGAAGAAAGATTGTTGAAAAAAGGGGAAAATTACATGATGCCTTCAATAAATGCATTAAAATTCTATTATATTTATTGTAAAATACTCTTTCAAAATAATAGTTTTAACTGTATTCGTGCACCTAAATGGTTCAGCTTGATACTTCCCATCGACAGATCTCCTCCAATGGACAGTTGTAAAATGTTACGCTTAATTATACAGTCGACGAAAAACCCAAAAATACCACCTGATTACCTAACAAACAAAACCTTTCCTGGCCAACCTTTTCTCCGCAGAATATTAGATAAGCTACGCAAATATGAATACTATATTTTTTAATGCATTTAATGTAGTTTAAACAGTACATATGTAGCTGAATTTAACAGTAACCGATACCTTAAATTGGCTGGGCTACTTAGGAAAAGTGACTGCTAAACGCATGGCTAGACTAACAGTGTGAGAAGGCTACATCTTAATAATGTATGAATGACATTCTCTTAAGTCCTTGCTTTTATTTTCAACTAGTATATGCAAATCCAAACCTCTCAGTAACTGGTGATTTACATTAGGGGCCCTGATTACTAAAAAGACATTTTCTAAATGCCAGTATTGATTTTTAGTAATTATATGCCAACAATTGCAGTGATTGAAGATAATTGCTGACTTAAGAAATTAAATGATGAGGAAAGTAATAAGAGAGAAGATCAGGATTCTTCTGTGGTTTGTTACGAGGGAGAAAAAATGAAATAGGTACAACGAGTGATGATACCAGAGAGTTTCAGGAGGCGGACATATTATGAGAAAGTCACAAAGAATATCAATGATTCCAAAAAATTTATGTAGAGATTTACAAACTTGACACCATATTGGATTGATTTATGTATGTCAGTGAGTAAACCAGACTTATCTCTTATGGGTTTTGCTTTGGTTTTTAGGTTAGTTTCGATTCCCACAGTCACCTCCACTACAAACAATTGCATGTCGTTAGTTACGAGAAGTAAATTAGGACGACGAGGTGCCAGTAGTAATAATACAAAGTGCTAGGGTATTTGGAAGAAACTGGAAAACTGACTTTTGGCTCTAGGCGTTTCAACAATGGTAGAGTTACTTTTTATAGCCAGCTATTACATTAGGTAGCGTCTCTGTCAAGAAACAAAACGAACGTCAGAATATGGATGAAGATTACATTAAAAGACACTTTTTTGAGTTGAAAGCAAATTGTTTAGATACCTGACAAGTTGAAAGTGGTTTTGAGCATGGTGCCCTGCACTGTGGAACATAATTATTTTGCTATTGGCAGAGAATGGTCGTATAAAAAAAAGAATAGCACCCTGGGATATAAGTTCATGAGGAGACGGGTTTCGTTCTAATTGGTTTTCGAACCTCTTTAAAGTTTCAATAGATGTCACACTAAAATTCATGAAAAAGAAAGTAATTTTCCATAAATATGTTATGAGATTATTTAGTTTCTTAGAGAATTCCAGACAATTTTTTTGACACTGAGAAAACTAGACTGAAGGCAGACTTAGACCTAGGCCAGGCTTGCTTTTAGATAAGATAATACCACTTTGAGTTGCACTTATAAGAAGGTCAAGCCATATCGAGACATATTTGGAAAAAAGGGTATCCTATGTAGGAAAGTGGATAGTCCTTACAAAGTACACTATATCAAGATTATCAGGAAGTACCTACGTCGAACTCTTCGACGACACAATACAAGTGGTCCTTCTTCATCACATCCACCTTAAGGAAGATACTGCCAAAATCAAAGGGCCCAATTCCACTTGAAGAAAGGACTAATTTGATAAACAGACTACATCGTAAGGATTGCCCTACGTCTTACGTTGGTCAATCAATGTGTTCCTTGGTTCCAAGGGAAAAGGATCACGAGAGACCAGTTTAATATGGTAGCACAAAGAGTCACGAATTAGTGGAACACTGCTGGACACAAGATCGCACTTTTGATTGGGAAAATAAGCAGGTTATAAGCAAAAAAATCAATAAAAGAAGAATAAATAAAAAACCAATCCATTTCCTACAGCACAATAATTATATCAACAGTATACTTTACACTTTTTCAGAAATATGGCTCCAGCACTTAATACAAAAAGCAATAAACGCGAGATTGGTACGACCCCAATCCTCAAAATAACTCAATACCCGTCACTAAATAGGTGTGCACTGTCAAATAAAAAAGAGGTGTATTTCGTAGCTTTAGTAGCCTGGAGATGGGAGACGTATCATTCGAAACACCATCTCAGAAAGAAAATTCTTACGATTCAAGATATAATAAAGTTCATCTGCCTGTATATTCAAAGCTACCTAAATTTCCTGTAAACCAATGATTCCGCAAATTAACTAAAGACAAATGCCATGAAATTTTAGAAATGCAGTGATTTAGAAGTAACTATTTTAAGGAGGTGGTAAGCATCAACTTAAGGAATTAAATGTGAAATCAGTGTTTCCATCTCAGACCTGTGTCTTTGGCTGCTCATACTAAAGTCGAATTAACAACTACGATACCTAAAAGACCCTAAATTTTGACTGCTGGAACAAAGTCACTGCTAATAATTTCCCATGGTTCAAATTGAATGAAGAGGTCGCAAATTTGTTTTATTCCAAAGATAATGCATTCATAAACTGTAATGACCTTTTCTACCCACTGGCATCAGCCTGTGAAACAATTCAAAAGCACTGGTTTCCTATTTACTCATTATTGATAATATCAACAGTATCTGGAAATTGAAACCCATTGAGAGGATTAACTAGCTGGTCATAGATATGTTCAGGGAAAAAGCTAAGCTGGCTATACTTTACAACCTTTATGGATGACAAAAATGTATTAACGAAAGGAGTAGAAGTGGGCTTGAATACTTGTAGTGTAGACCATTGGTTAGAATGTAAGGAGTAACAAGATTCTTTGTGAAATACAATTTTCAAAGTCTGTTTTAAGAGTAAGAATTTAGCGAGTGACATCTTGTAAATGGGAGTAAGTAGGAACTTCATACTCAAGGTCATGGTGAGCATCAACAAATGCAATTACGTGTTTAGGTAGATGTAAACCAAAGTATGTTGTTCAGTGTAAATTTCATACTCTTTTATACTCGGTTTGTCCTAGAACACCTGCAAATGTAAAAATAACGCCCATTTGGATAGATTTGTAATGTAAATATGTCAAACACAGAATGACGTAGACAGTATATATATATACTTTTTTAGGTATGCATTGAAAAGAAATAATTTTCAATTTAAAGGGTCGTCTGCACTGGCGTATCCCACGCTGATTATCTTTAGGACGTACCACTATGAGCCAAAAAAATGGTTCCAAACTTCAAATTACTTCAAAATTATTGCTTTGAGGATGAAACACACTTTTGTTGTGTAAGAAACTACTTATAAAAAACTTAACTCTTAGATCCTTAGTAACTCCTTTGCACAGCTTTACTAAATTTTCACTCCTTTACTTCTCTTATTGCTCGGGAGGCAGTTCAACGATGTGAGTAAACATTGGAAAGGCTTCGAAAATTTTGCTTTATAATTTCCGGGCTAGGAGAGAATAAGTAGTAAACTTCAATATTGTTATGGAACCTTAAAAAGTCCTTAAAATTTTAGAATACTCAAACTCTGGTAGTTTCTTTAAAAACTTTTGGTTTCTTATAGCAAATTTTTGAACACCAAAAAATAAGAAATCACGAAATTTGAAGAAGAGAGCGAAAGTATGCATCTAAATACTTAATTGGCAAGACGACTATTTTGATTTAGTTAGCTTGTCATTGGAAGTTGCTTGTAAATCTAGACGATTCTCCCTGTATTTAAGCACAGAGGGTCTCATTTTGCCTCGGATAAAACAGCTCGTCAGAGTCTTATTTTACCAAAAGAAATTTATTGACAATCAATCAAACCCTCTTTGGTGCTAAAATCATTCATTTCAAAACGCTTTCGAATCGCATACTTCTGTTTGATTCAGGAGAGAGCAAAAGATCTGCAAAGAAACGCATTATTAAACCTGCTATATTTAATACTAAGTCGATATCGTCATTTTTTTTAAAGGAACAGCATTTACAGATAGTGTCTCAACACCAAGAAAAAACGGAGGAAGGCATTGGAGAAGCAGTTGTAGAAACAGAGCCGATTAGTGAAAATATTACGTCCACTTCAATAGTTAGTGCCGCTAACCCATAGTCACATGAGATTTCTAATCAGTCAGATACCATAGAGCCTGTGAAATCTTCAGACATACAATTTACTCTGTCTAAAACATGCCCCACTGATTTTGTTTACATCTGCATAAACATCAATGATTCTAGTGTAAAAAGATTAATTCTTGACCATGGCTCATGCAGACCAACTGATGTATTCGAGTAAGTTAGTTCAGATGGACCTGTGACTACAAATTTTAGTGCAAGAATCGATTAGTATTAGAAAATCAGCCCATACGCACCACTCATACAAGACATGTACAATGAGACAAGAGTGAGAGTTCTGTGCTATTTGGCAACAACAACAAACCAATGGTTAGGTAAAGCATGGGAGAATGAATGTGAGGAAGTGAAATTTGGTAAAGGGTTTGTTGAAAGCGATGAAGAGCGATACGACAACTGGGAATTAATATGCAGAAAACAAAGGAAAGAACTCAAGGAAGGAACAACAGATATTCGTTTAACTGCGTTTAAATAAATCTGAAGAAAAGAAAATGCAAAGTGAACTAAAGTTGGGGTATACAAAGGAGGACTATGGATGGTTAAAGTGTAACACAGACCCTAAGAAGATAGCAACTATATTTGAGATGCTGGAACAGATGGTGGAAACAAAAGCTTGGAAGAAAGGTAAAGGAAGTGTAAAAGTAGACAGTTGCAGGTCATGTGGTGAAATAAGGGAGACGGTATAACACTTGTTATTAAGATGCAAAGTGCTAGCAGCGTCAGAGTATATGAAGAGGCATGATAATGCACTAAAGATATTGGCAGCCGAATGAAGGAGGAAAGAAGGTTTATTAAAAAAACCCAGTATAGTACAAGGAAAAATGGGGAACAGGACACGTGTTTGAGAACAACATCAAAAAGACCTTGCAGGATTGGGAACATCAAATGAGGACGCACTGTACAGCAAAAAGACCAGACATGACTTTGGTGGACGAGATAAAATAAGAGATATACATTGTGGATATGGTGTCCCCTGGAAAACGAAACAAATAGACAAAGTGAAACGAAAAGACTGTGAAATTTCAACAACTATGTTACGAACTATGAGAGAGTAGGCAAGGGTTCATAATGAAAGTTACACCAGTAGTGATTGGGTATTTTGGCGGTGGCATGAAGGAATTGAGAAATTCGATAAAAGAACTATTTGAAGAAAAGATTGTGGATAAACTTGCGAACGAAATGCAAAAAAACAGTGTCATGGGGAAGCGAAACGATTATCAGAAGAGTATTGTCTGGATTAATTCGATGAATGATGTTTAAATTAGCTACCAAAACTTGTTAGCTAAAGAAATTTTTTTTATTCGATTTCCATTCAACACACTTCACGCTGCTTCATGCATATTCGAATGCAATGCAAGGGTTTCCAAAGTAAATAGACTCCTTCGAAAAGAAAACGCGCTTTTTGAAAAAACAAGATGTCAGTCGTGCGACCCCCTGTTATAAACATAGCAAGACAGGCAACGATCGAAATATGAAACAAAAATTTGGGAGCTAAGCCTGAGCAATATTCTTATTACATTCTTCTAAATTGGATTATTCTGAGCCTGAATATTCTCAGAAACAATATTCTTATAAAAAGAGAGGGTAAACTGTTTTATGTCAATTCATTTAATGTTAAGAGTGATTTAAAAAAAGCATTTAAATTTTCCAAAAGGTGTTTTGAAAATTGTGTCTGATGATTTTCCTAAAGCCGACTAAATTCAAATCAAGAAATTGCCAGAAAGGAAAGAAAGAAACGAAGCTAAAATGCCTCTCCTTCCCCCACCTTCCTTCACACACACACACACACACACACACATACACACACTTCTACATTTCCTACAAATTTTAATATGCAAATGTGGGGCAAGTAGGGACACCCGTACACAAATCATTGAGCATTTGTTTAGAACAAAAAACGTAAGCATGACCGTCCTTGGAGATGTAAATCAAGAACAAAAAATATCTTTATCAGGCCTTACAAATAGTTAAAAATAATTAAAATCTCTTTTGACTTGACCCCTGTTAGGGTTCATCCCTTTCACCTCTACTCTTACCTAATTTAAACCAGATTTTAGTCTAATAAACGAGCCTAACATTAGCCATTACGTCTGTAACAAGAAACCAGCAAAGTGTTTCATACTCCATTGTCGACATAAAAATGTTTTATTTTACGATGTCTGGTGATCTGTTTCCAGTGTTTATGGTTACATGAGAGGTATATACACTTCAAATAATCATGGGTTCTATCATTACATCTCAGGAAAACTTAGTTCAAAGTAGATAATTGAAATTTTAATTAGGAATTGATAAAATCAGAGGTATTTTCTGGAAGATAAATTTTTAACAAGAGTGGAGTGCTTCGCCAGAACTGCAGTGAAAACAACAATATTGTACACATCCTTTTAAAAAGTAGTTATGCTAATAGTCAAAAATTAGGATGAGGCTTCCATTTCTTTCTTGTGAAATCAATTCCAAATATATTTAGATATTGTTGATTCAACAATTTTGAGTTTATGTTTCATGAAATGAATTTCCCTAACCGCATTCTCTATTTAAATGTCACACCTCTCACGCGTTTGTATTTTATGCTGAGTCAATATGCGAATGTGACTTGTACTCGTTTAGTCTTTAGCCCACCAAAGTATGAGGTTTAAAAAATAATAATTTGCAACTCGATTGCTTTCTGAAGATTTTAGAGATATTCTATGTCTGCTAACATTAATCTTTAGACTTCAGTAGCGTATAGCAGAGCTTAAGTCAAACCAAAGTTAAATATTCCAGTATTCTTAGTAAGTATTCTTAGTAAATATTCTTAGTAATTCTTACCTTAGTAAGGTTCACTGATGAGAAACTAAGTAGAAAACGCGCAATTTGTCGAGGACTCTGATATTCTCTTTTATCTTCAGTCGACCATAAACATCAAATCTCTATTTACAATGAACATCAATAGCTCTTTTCCTTGCGATTTATAAGTGTGAAAGAAGTCGCAACACGGCTCTTTGCAAGACAAGAACAATATCATATCAAATGACACAATTAAGGTCAAATGCTTTAAATGTAGAATGATCTAATGATGCTGCAGTTGTTCTGTATTAAATAGAAATGAAAACAAACAAAAGGAAATAGGAGCGTTGTAATCAGATTATAAATGAAGCTTGATCGCAGAAGTAACAAAGCAACGATTCTCGTTATTTTGAACTGCCCTACTGGAATCAAGGGCAGATATTAACAAACGAATTTCATTTATATTTTTTTTGCCTCTTAGATATTTCTCTAAACCTATGCACTAATATAACTTTTAGGAATTTTTAAAGCAAGTAGAATTCGTAAGTTGTTACAATCTAGATGCGATTTGTAACAACTCCTGTGTTTCTTCTAAATGCTATTTGTTTCCTTCCCAAATTCTCTCATTCATTACAATTTTGGGATTTAATTACTCGAGGAACTGCGAAAACATGCCACAGTTGACCAAAACCAAGTTTTAGAACATGATGAGGTTTCAACCTCAGCGTAATTAATTACTGCATTCTGAGCATTGAGATCCACCACATTTCAAACTGGCGGTTGCCACATTGGCTAAACTCATATAAATGGTTTCAACAGAATTTGGATCTTTAAAACCCACGTGTATGTAACTGCACTGCTCACTCTTAAATTGACGTTTTTAAGTGTTTTGACAAAGTGGTATTATCTCAGGAGATTTTAAAGGAATTCAATTAAATTCACTTGTATGGTACTGTGTCTTATTATTGAACAAGGAGACCATTTGCCGTCTTTAATTCTTGCATGATTTGACATTTTTTAGCTCTGAAAGGAAACTTTTTTATTCTTTCACAACTTCATTATTATCTTCACATACTCTAATCAGACCTTCCCTTATTTTAAGACAACCAAGTTTACCATTTATGGTTGAATCTACGTAACAAAGACTAGTGTCTTCTAACTGCTAAATTATAATAACGCGAAAACAGAAGAATAACATCAGAAAAGGAAATTTTATATGTCACATATAAAAATCAAAATTTTGAAGTCTAAATTTACTTAGTGTTAAAGCAAATCCTTTGAAATATAATTCTACTATATTTTTGGCTTTATTTTGATAATGTAATGCAATTTTTAGACTCAACAACAAATCAAAGAATGACGTGTGAACATTATAATATTGTTAATAATCGGCTTATTTCCTTACGTTAATTGGATTATATGATATCAACAAAACTGATGACTTCCTTTTTTCGGGTGGATATAATAATCTACCCAAAGACGTAGGCATCAGGTTGTGTAGAGCACAGAGCGTGCTAAATGCGCTGTCGAAAGCATGGATATGTCGGATGAAAAGAAAACTGAGTTAAGGGTATGCGAATTATCTGTATAGTCGATTCTTCTCTGTGGCGAGGAATTATATGCACTAACCAGTGCACTTATTTAAATGATCCATGGCTCATACACGAAAATGCTGAAAAACGTTCAACATTTTCTGGGAGGCTTTTATTGTCAACAAAAATCCTTTCAGCAATGTCCAGTAGAAAGGTGTGAAGTCAGAACTTTGTCATGGTACCATCAACGAATGCGGATAATTAAGAAAGTAAGAAAATAAGAAAGTAAGAAAGTAAGAAAGTAAGAACGTAAGAAAGTAAGATAGTAAGAAAGTAAGAAAGTAAGAAAGTAAGAAAGTAAGAAAGTAAGATAGTAAGAAAGTAAGAAAATAAGAAAGTAAGAAAGTAAGAAAGTAAGAAAGTAAGAAAGTAAGAAAGTAAGATAGTAAGACAGTAAGAAAGTAAGAAAGTAAGAAAGTAAGAAGGTAAGAAAGTAAGATAGTAAGAAAGTAAGAAAATAAGAAAGTAAGAAAGTAAGAAAGTAAGAAAGTAAGATAGTAAGACAGTAAGAAAGTAAGAAAGTAAGTGATTAGATTAAGAACAATACTTTATTTTCTAATAACTTGAAATTTTAGCTAAAAGCATTAGCTAAAATTTCGTTTAAATTCCTAATCAGATTGTTTTTTATATTAAGAAGCTGTATTTTTATTAAAAGTGCCATTATAATCTTTTGTTTCCACAGAAAAATATCGCTTCTGTATGTTACTGATATTTGCCCTTTCCTATACTAGAATTAATCGATAGAGATAATTTATTTATTCCAATTGTCTGTAAATGACATACCATCTCATAATGACATTCATCTATATCTTTAATTAACCAACTGACATTGAATTCAAAGGTGACAAGCTTCTTCAAGGGTGTTAATGTAATTGGCCCCAATCCTACAATCATATATACTAATATGATTTTATTAATTATATTTGATTACAAATTGACTCAATTGCAATTATTAAGTAAAATGCGACAGTTCAATACAATGTGAAAATACAACATAGTGTAAGGCTATTTAATCTGAGAAATATTTTATCTGTTTTAACTATCTTATAAATTGTATCTTCAATAGAATTTTAAGCCCCCCTTTTACTATTGGGGATTGATGGGCGGTACTTTTTGTCCAGTACTTTGCAGGTTGGTCTCTCCAATATAAAAAATTACCACAGCTTTTCCTTTTTCCCTTTCTATAAGCTCAATAAAAATAAAACTTAAGTCAGTTTACTTTTATCAGTTCCTTTTGGAGCAAAAGAACAGAGATATTTCAATTTTTCCAAATGCATTTTCTATAGGAATGGCAGCTTCTGCACGCATCGGTTGTTGCGAAAAAAAATCGAATATGCGTGACTACAACGTCATTTTAGGAAGTAAAAAAGTACTATGCCAAAAAGCCCTTCCCCTTGTGGGATCGTTTTATACAAAGCGTGAATATGCTTAAAACCCCTTTTCAAATGGCAGGTTGTAAAATCTCCTTCCTAACAAAACTAATGAAATAATCAGAAACTCATTTATCTGCTTTATTCATGCTGTGAGCTCTAAACAAAACCGACAAAATTTTACAGGTCAACATTAAGGAAAAGCAAAACAACTAAACTCTAAGTATAACATTTGATGCATGAACGTCATAGACTTAAGAGTATCAGAAAACTTGTTCCTACTTATTATTTCTTCATTCGTGCTGCTTGCCTGCTCTCTCTCTCTCACACACACACACACACACACACATGTTTTTAACAGTCGCCTCCAAGTCGACTTCCTTTACAAAATACAAAAGGCATGTGATATTTTCTCTTTTCCCCCTCGTCTTGTTCACTTTGTATGTCAACAAGCAGTGTAAGAAAGGCACCTGAGTGCAGCGTTATAGTTTGTTGACTGGCACACAAGGTTAGGCAAAGTTCGAGAACAGCTTCGTTATCCTGCCCCTTGAATGTATCCATGATTATTAACAATAGTTGCTCCTTTGGATACCTCAGATTCACTTTGACTTTATCCAGGTACGGAAAAATAATTTCTTTAAATAGCTCCTTTGATTTTTCAGTATTTGGCCAATGATTATTAGAAAATGTAAAATTTAAAGATAGTTGGGAAATCAAACTTTGGGAGGCATCTTTTTGTTTTTGTTTTTTCATATACGAGTTGAATCGGGAGAAACTTACCAGTCATGCTGATAAACAAAAGTAGCAGTGATTTGCTTCTTATCATCTATGCCTTTAATTGGGACAGTTTTTGCTCCTTTTGGATTCAAAGTGTATTTTCCAGGAGACATATAAGATAATTGCCGTTGAAATGTTAGCTTCTCTTCCAGTAAAAACTGTTCACTTATCTCGATTTTACGAGTCGTGCTTTTTCTTTTAGACCATATCCTTTGATTTTAATACATTTCTAGCCCAGCCTTCTGTAAATACAATATACCCTCCGAACTCTTTAAGCTTCGACGGACAGCTTGCCTTGACGACTCCAGTGCCAATTGCCATGACCATCTTTCTTGAAATAACACCTCCAGCCTTTCCCTTTAAGTATAAGTTCGTCTGGTAAGAGGTTTGGTCTACCTCTCCTCTCGTGTACAGTAGATGAACCAGGGTCATTTTTATGCTGATTTTGTACCATTCAAAAGAGTGTATTCTCTGATTTCATTCTTAATGTTACTTGGAACTGTTGAATACTTCTTTGTGGTTTTTTGGTTGAACATACGCTCGTATCTCTTTATTAATAGCGCTGATTTCTACTTCATTAACATTGCCAGATTCAGAAGTTAAAAACGTCGGTATTTTCTCAGGAGATTTTCCATTGGAGTTTTTCGATAAATATTTATAATAATCTCTCAAATCTCGTACCTTAGCCATCGTGCTCTAGGTATTCTGTTTTTGTGTTTTTATTGTTAAAATGATGAAACAGAAAAGGAATGCAATTTCAGTCACCTTCCTCCTTGATTGGAATTTCCTCTTTTGTTTAAAAATGTTTTGTATCATATAAGAACGAAGATCGAGAGCAACTTATTATATTACGCTCTATTGTTAAATTTCGAATGCATTTGAAAGTTCGAAAATTTGTTTGCATTGAATTTTTTTTGCCAAGGCCACTTCGTTTATCCATGGTCGCAGTAACAATATGCTTTCATTCGACAGCAAAATCTCATCCAGAGGATACCATGTTTATAAGTATACGACGTGGAAAAATACTAGAGCAGGTCAAAAAGTCCAAGTTCAAATCAAAACTAACAAATCCTCCAAAGAATTTGATCCTTATGCCAGTGCCATTAAGGTAAAGAACAACTTCTTTGACAATTGGATGACTGTTGGGCACATTCCGAGGGACATTTCACGCCACTCTTTTTTTTATTTTATCCAAGTATTGGTAGTATTTCTAGTCACTTGCTCTCAAACTACAAAGTGTCACCAATCCCTGCAGGTGAACTTAAAGTACCACTGCTACTTACTTTTTCTGTGAAAGAAGACAGGCGTTTTTCTTTTATGAAAGACTTTGTCTAAAATGTATACGATTATAATTATACTGGGGAGCAGAAAAGCAAAGACGACGACGAAAGTGACGACGATGACGAAATTGAAATTATAATAAACAAGAACACGGCAGAAGAGGGTGAAGAAGAAAAGGAAGAAGCTGAGAAGGACCCTGAAAATACCCAAGATGTACCACCAAATGCCAGAACTTTTGATGAAGAGATAAACATTGAAATTGTAAATCAAAATGTGATTGAAATAGATTCGATTTTTGTCAAAATCTTGTTTTTTTCCACATAAGTGGTAAAATAAAAGTCGGCAAAAAGTGACCAATGTAAAATAAATAAGCGGTAAAAAGTGACTACTTTATTCTTAGAGACTAAATTTTTTACCGACCAAATTTTTTCCGACTTTTATTTACGCCGACTTTTTTTTTAACGATAAGGTAGATAAAATCTCTTTGATCCCAAAGGGTATTTTAAGGAAGCGTCGTTTCTAAGTAAAATAATGTTTCCTCCTTCTAGACTAGCTTCTTTTCCAGACTGACGAGCCCCATATACCAAAAGCAATCTGTATCTAAGTCTTGCGTGTAGGCCAGGAGCTAAACTTGATTGTTGGAGGTTATTGAAGACACGCAGTATTGGGAACACTTTATAGATAGTGGGAGTTTATCACCACTACCTTCTCCGGCTATGACAGCTCCCCCAATTAAAATCCTATTCATATTATTTTCTGTGTGTACTTGCCCTTAACTTTCACACCTTTGAAGATTATACTGAAGGTAATACAGCTGCTACGCCGAATGTTTCTTTAGCTAAATAAATATCTAGTAATTGAAATAATTAAGCTAATTTTTAGAAATACGGAAGGAAGAATATTACGAAAGCTGAACATCTAGCTTACATGTTCAGTAATCTGGCTACTCCTAATCCGTCTTTGACCGTCACTACTTCTGAACTTTCTCTCGCCACTTGCTGTTCTCAGTTCAACATGCAATAACCCAATTCAGTTTTTGTTCTGCAGTATTTTGTGCATACTAATTTTGGCGCACGGTCGATTTTAAGCGATTTCGCGCGTACTAACTTTGGCTCAAAGGGAAAAAGACAATTTTTTATAAGACAAAATAAACTATGTTACTGACGTTTTTTGATACATAAAAATGAATATCAACAAAATATCAATAATATATCAACGAAATATGAACGAAATATCAACAAACTATTAATAAAATATCAATTAAATATCAACGAAAAAAATTAAACGGTTTTTATCGTCTTAATCGTCTTCGTTCTCTTTTTCATTCTCCAAGACACCAAATATATTTCTATCATCTTCAGATTCAATCTGCCATTCAGAGTCAGTCTTCAATGTCTGATATTTCCTACTCATCCGCATTATCGTATTCTGTGGAAAATCTTGTGGGTTGTGCCTCATTTTCGTATTCTTCCAGTGGTTCAATTTCTTGAAATGGGTATATACTTGGCAAGTTTTTCGATCCAAGAACGTTTTAAATTAATCAAAGAAAGGTTTTTTTCATTGATTTAAAACGCTATATATTTTTTTAGATTTCGCGCGTATTAATTTTGGCGCACATACCTTTTGCGCGTAATATCTGTACAAATTTATACGAATAAGGTACCTTTAGAATAGTGATGAAAATGAAGATAATGAAGAAAACTAAGAAGAAGAGAAAGAAGGCCTTTCTAGTCCTTTACAGTTTGTATTCAAAGTTATCAGAACAATTTCCAGTCAAAAATATGAGACGGAGTATACGTTTTCAGACCCGTTTTTAACAAAGCAATAGCTTTAGCTGAGTAAATATTGGCATAGTTATTGTTTGCAAAACCCTTATCATTCGCTGAATATTGAAGCAGATACTAGTATTTAATAGCTTTTGAATAAAGATTGATCAGCTAACAGAAAACATTGTAGTGATTGTATTGCGAGATACAAGAAGGTAATCTCAAGAGTTGAGTTGAAGTCTTGAAACGGGTGAATTTCTTTATACTACTTTTACGTACATTTTAATGCATATGTGTGGGTCTACCAATATAATTAACACATGATGGACTACTCCAAAAATAAGAAATGTTTTTGTTATTTCACTGTGTTCTTTTCATAAAATTTACTGCATTGGGTCATACGGCGATTGTCAGAAAAGCACAAATTCACAAATTTGATCTTATTAGCACATGGTGGCCACAATACGTAAACATCGCAACAATCCAGATAGGTTATGCTAAATATATAAAACATAGACCCCGAAACCCAACGAGTATCTGTTACTTAGTTACTAAACATGCTGACCGTGCATACTTTACTAAACAGTTAAACAATCCAAACCATATTACTCATTTTTATTTGTCTCGTGAAAACCAGTGATCACATGTAACGTATATGTCACTTCACAGAACTACCAGCTCCAATCATTAGGAAACTGAAAGCTATCGAGGAGTTTGCTACGCTCTTATGTCATGGATCTGTTACAGAATTGGATGCATCTAAAGGCACTTAAAAATATGCTGAGAAACTTAGTCAAGCCGAGTTATATGACCAGAGGCCTGACTATTTCAGAATAAACATCTGAAATTCAACCTTCTGGACTGTGAGTAAAGCTTGCTGGATGAAAGCGTGATGGTATCCCTTTTTTCCGGAACAGAGAAAGCGCCCTTTGCAGTACAGTACCTCAAATAAAAAATGACGTACTCTACTGCAAAACATTATTGGACGTTTTCCGTTAGGTAAAATTCGTTCGTCTATCCTAAAACAGTCTCCATATCTGATTTCAACAGAAGTGGAGACTGCTTTGGAGGAGCTCTAAGAAAGACAAAATATTGTTTTGTATTCTTTAACCGCAATCTATATGGCTCTTCGTCCATTGAACACAATTAAAAGATTACCACGAAAGGGTAAAAGCAGGCTGAAGTCTTAATATTATATCGATTTATGTGTCCACCTGATATGGCAAGTTTTCTCGTCGGGCAACCAAGAGGTTATACCCATACTGTCTTTGCTTATAAGATACTAAGGGCCTAAGCTTCAGCTTGGTGACACGGCTAAATTTTACCAACCGCTCAAAGACTGTCAAAAGAAGTTGTTATTTCTTTCACAGCATACAGCGATTGGTCTCATCAAATAAGTTCTTACAAAACTCGACGAAGTGAAAAAATCCTTCCGCTTCACCTAAAATATGCTACCTGGAGTTTCCTGTGAAAACGTCAAGGCAGTTATATGCAATGGATCACAAATTCTTCAATTCAGGAAAACCCACGTTTTAAAGACTGCAATGAATACCATTAGAAAAGCAGTCTAAAACTTCGTATAAGTTTGTGCTAATTTTCCCAAGAACTCTTGGAAGCTTGTAAAAAGTATTATTCAAAATTTCATGGGACTACAAGCGTATGTGATTTAGGCGCGCTCATTACAAGGTGAACGATTTACCAAGACCTGTGAAAAATTAAAGACAGGTAACAGGGACAGTATGATGTACCTATCAAAAGCAGCTATTGTTGGAGCATCAAATACATTATCCTGACAAGCAACACTCAGGTTACTGCCATGAAGCGCTGTGTATAATATATTCATTTCTATAAAAGGCATTACATAATCTGTATATCATTTTATTACTGTGACCGAAGCCAAAGGCTGAGGTTACACGTAGACGTAAGCGGTGATAAGAGTAATGGTTTTTGTGAAGAAAAAAAAAGGTCTGCATCACGGTTGTTGTTGTTGTTTTTGTCTCATTAAGATTTGACCTACTCGGGAGCCAAAGATCTGCCAACGAAAAGTGGGAAACTAACTTCCCGGTCGTTAATCAATCTGATTTTTTCCCATGAAGCTTTGTTAGTAGGGACAAAGTTACCATGCACAGTTGAACGTCATAATTAGTACAATTTCAAGGAGTTAAAAAAATTTCCAGGGAGTTGCTTATATAATTCTTCCAAACAACGGTTAGAAGGGGTGTAACAACTACGTAAGTGGTTTTTGGAAAATCGCTAGATTTCACCACTTATAGTTGTAGTGGCAGCCGAGGTCATAGAGACCACAAACACTCCCCCAGTGGAGTTTCGAAGTGGCTGCCTAATTTTCTACTTGACATTTTGTTGTCTGCAAATTTCATTTTAACGCTCTTCGAATATAAATGTTGAAATCGCTGCATCGGGCTAGGTAAAGACAGGGAGGAGAAATGGATGCAGCTTTTTGTTTTTTTGTGCTGTAATCTTTGTTTTTATACCAGTTCCTCTCAGCATGATACACTAAAATTGTTATTTATTTTTCTGCTCTATCTCAGTTTTATCATCACCAATGATGACCACCAATGATAAACTGCAAAACTCTTTGCTATCTCCTTGTTTAGGGCCTTAAGTATTTGGTTACCCCAATAGTCCTTTCTTTCTTCAGTTAGTTAGGATATCTCCATTCTCATCTATCAGAGTAGTGTTCTGTCTCGTCTTTCCTTTGCTCATTACTGTGAATAGTTTATACAGCATCTCTGCCACTTGAACTCTGCAACATTCTCAGCCTTATATACAATGTTCTCGTCGCTTCCTGTTCTTGCCGACTTGCATCTTCATCTGTCTGCCCTTTTTTTCACTTGTCCCTGCATTTTCAGCTGAACTCAGCTTATCCTGACCCCTAGCAGCTTCTGTTGATCGGTAAGCTTTTCATCTGCCTGGGTTGCTTGCTTTTTTAACAATTAACACCTCTATTTACAGTAATGTTCATTATGTTTTTCTTCAAAGAAAATTCGTGAACTCAGTAACCTCGCCTGTATCTTGTTTTAGTTCTTTCACCTGGGTGTCTGATGCTAATTGATTTACTTTAAGCTTAATCTGCTCTTGGACCCACCCTCATTTTTCTTTCATATCTTTTTCTGATTTAGTATTTACTCCTCACTTCCTCCAGTATTAACTTGATGTTCCTCCATTAAGTATCGTTCGACCAGAAAATCAGCACATCTCTACAATCTAGTGTCCCCAGTCCTCATTATAATTGTACATCAATGTCTCAATGGCTGCCTTTATCCAAGATGAAATGTCTCAACTACATTTTAGTTATCAGATTCTGTTGGTAAAAACGGATTCCCTGTCAACGTCATCCCTTCTACAACCTGAAGGTCACCCTTTAAAAAAAATCAATTTAAGAAAGGTGTCATTTTTTTAAAAAATAAATTAAATTGTCTGCGCTACTGTTAACTACTATTATTATTTTTTTATAGTATTGATAGAGAATAAAAGAAGACCATGCACTTGTGCTATATTTCGTCTCTTCTTTGCTTTTTCAATAAAAGGCTTTTATTATGCTGTGGCTTTTATCAAACGGTGGCGTTTAAGAAAGGGAGTGTTTACTCTCAACTTTTTGCGTAAACTGCGGCGTTTATTTAAGACGAGACGTTTATCTGAGGAAATCCGGTATGCGGCACACGCTAATTCACTCGGCCTGTTTTTTTAAGGATCTAATCTTCAACAACACTTAGGTATTTAAAATTCTGGTGTCCACGTGTCTCTTAAAAGGGACACCCTGTGCAATTGAAGGCTTTTTTGTTGTATTTTTTGAGGAGGGGTTGGAAAAAGGAGGGGAAATAAGTTGACAAGAACTAATAAAACATTGTCAAAATTAGTAAAATCTTTAAATATCAAGCAAACAAGAGGTCGTGTTTAATATGGGTGAAATATTGATGACGTTAAATGCCATTCTCTTTTTATTTTGCGTGTACCTTCTAACAAAAATATGTTGCGTCAGTCAAAAGGCAACGAATTATGAGCGTCGTCAATTAATGACCAAGATATAACTGAAAACATAGTGAAATAAAAGACCTCTTTAGTCTTGTTAGATAGCTTTTAATCTTCATTGAAGTTCAATGGTTAAGCACGTTTGTTGCGATCACAATTCTCACATCTTCTTCTTCTTCTTCTTCTTCTTCTTCTTCCTTCTAGTTTTATCCCACTTTCAGCGTGGGGTCGCTACAGTAGACAATTTCCCTCACTATGTTCGGTCCCGGGGGTCATCCTCTTCTGCCCCAACTCACTTGATGTCTTTTCGGGTGCATTCCGTCCATCTTAGCTTGGGGCGTCCTATTCTTCTCTTACCGGGTGGTGCAATCACGATTATTCACCGACAGACATAGTTCTTCTCCTGCCTTTTAACATGCCCGAACCACCTCAACCTTGCTCTTCTACACCTCTCTGTGATGTTCTCAACACCCATTCTCTCTCTCTAATATTATCATTCCTCGCGTGATCTGGTAACATTTGTCCAAATGCCCATTTGCACTTTTTCACCTCTGCCACTTCCAGTCTCTTGGTGTCCCGGACACTGAGTAGCAGAGTTTCCAGTCCAAATAGCATTGCTGGTTGCACTTCCATTTTGCATATTTTGCCCTTCCCCTTTGGTACAATTTATTTGTCACAAAGGATGACAGTCATCTTTTCCCAGTTGTTCCAGCCACACTCAATTCTTCGGGTAGCCTCTTCACTCACTCCACCATCGGTGGTAATGTGCTTCCAAAGTACTTAAATTCCGTTACCTGTGTTATCTGTGACGGTGGCATCTCGATACTTCCCGATGTTGTACCATGCAAACACATGTACTCGGTCTTTGATCGTGATACTTTAATTCCTCTCCTCTCCAAAGCTGCTCTCCTCTCCAGAGCTGCTCTCCACTGTTCCAGGTCTTCTGCTATCTCGCTCTTTTCCGTTTTAGAGTACCACACCATCTGCGAACATCATTTGCCACGGGGATTCCTTTCTGATTCCACTGTCAAAGAGTCCATAATGATGGCAAACAGGAATAGGCTGAGTGCTGATCCTTGATGCAAACCCACATTCACACTTTTGGTACATATCTTTCACTACTCTGATGTACTTTTCGGGTATCCCTTCGTCTCGCATGCACCAGTACAGCTTTTCTATAAGCACCCGGTCATAAGCCTTCCATGGGTATATAAACAAGTTGTGGAGCTCTTTCTATCCTTTTGTATTTCTCTTTTAGCTATCTCAGGGCAGGACAGAAAGACCACAATTCAAAATCACAATCAAAATTCTCGATATTATCCTTTATCCTAACTGTATGTATAAAAACCAGGTGACATACTTAAAAAACCTGCTTAAAAATTTTGAAATTAAATTTCCAAATTTTACACAAGACTTTACTATTACTCAATCTTTGTTATTTTGTTCTTTTTGTAAATTCTCAAAAAAATTCCGGGCAACATGCAAACTACTGCAATTCCCATCATCTTTAGCATTATCCGTCTGGAAATGATTTGATCCAAAGACGTCAGTTCTGAGAGAATACACCCTGTCTGGCAACATATGAAGTTATAAGGCATAAGACCTAAATCATGAAAAATCAGAAAAAATATGAAATAAATAGCTGCCCCTGGAACAAGGCTATAGTGTCAAAGGTTCTGTTTGACCCAAAGCAACTTGAAAGGGCTACAGGACATAGACCCTTTCATTCCCTTTCTTAGTTGTAACATTTTTTTGTTTATTGTTTTTATCTCTTTTGTAAATCTAATAACAAAACTTTGCACTTTGGGGTGGCAGAGGGATAGTACTTTCGAGAAGATGACGGGGGGGTCTCAAGTGAAACCTTTTGTATGATTCTCATAAGATCAATCACTATTGGTCTCAATATACTTATTAAAGTTATTCAAATATTACAAAGGCACGAAGTAATAGCTATGGCGGAAAAAAACAGTTAAATAAAAAATGGAGAACTAGTTTTTTAGTTACCCAAAATCAGAACATAAATCTTGTCCTAACCAAATAGCCTACATGGCAACTCCTTGAGACGTTGTCTTTTAATTACCGCTTCTTGAAATAATTAAGCCTTTGGTGACCTACTGGGTTCTTATCTTCAGCGCATTAGCATTTTAATTAGCAATTTAACTACTCCTAATAGAATTTTACAATGCATAAATATTTTAACAATTGGGAAAATATATACATATTTATCGACGAAAACTTTTAAAACCAGCATGAAATAAAGGGTTCCGAACGACTTATGCAAGTGGTCAAAATCAAGGTCAGATTAAGTAAATTTTTGCTTTTTCGTGTTGAAACATATGAACATCTAGTCACTGAGTCAAATCTATGTCATTACGGCGATAACAGGTTAACAAGTTACCGAACCAACTAATCGAACTGTTAAAGTAACACAATACACATCGCCCTTACTCTTCTTTCGTCTAATGGACTTGCCTTGTTTCTCTCTTTGTCTGTCTCTGTCTGTCTGTTTGTCTTTCTCTCTCTCTCTCTCTCTCTCACTCTACCTCTCTTCCTCTTGCCCAATAAACGGTACAGAAAACGTATCAAAAAAAGTTATACTTACCAACTAAAACAGAACTTGTAAATAAATGCATTGGCACTCCTAACACTGGTGACGCCATATTAAGAAACCAATTTGGTGTCATGGGAAATAAGCGCAGGAAAAGCAAGAAGAAAAACATTCCATCTTTATTTTCTTCAACCTTTGAGGAAAAAAACCAAATTTGATTACAGCGCAAGTAATGATACATTTACCATTAACTCCTGGAAAAAAACATAGAAAACTCTTTTAAATTACAGGCATTTATCTTGCTGTGCACTTTAAACGCTATTCCACTCAGTGAAAAGAGCTGTGCACCAAATATCAATCAGTTTGTTCAACTGGTAACCCAGCAACGGGGATGTGCAAATATGGACAACCCCGTGCCGGTCCCAAGCCCGGGTAAATGGAGAGGGCTGCTCGTCAGGAAGGGCATCTGGGGTGCAAAACACCTGCTTCACTTACTATGTGGTGCTCCAAAATGTAATGGCCCCAAGTCACTGGTGGCTCTTGAATGAGCCAAGGGTGCGAAGAATCTCCAGGCGGGAGTGCCGTGAAGATGTAGATAGAGCTGGCGTACAGGTGAAGTATTGTACTGTAAATAGAGGAATGTTGAGAGAAAAAGGCAGGGAAGTTGTGGACATGCTCTTCAGAAGAGGAGTGGACATATGCTGTCTCCAAGAAAAAAGATACCGAAACCAGGGATGTACAGTGTTTGGCACAAATGAGTCCAAATACAAATTCTGGTACTCTAGAACAGATGATCCTGAGGTGTCGGCATCATATGGCAGAAAATGTAATCGACGTGAATCGGTACAATGAGAGGATGATGAGGAGGACGATTTTTTGGGCGATAGTGTTTGGCACATCTTCTCCATTTATACACCCCAGATAGGTTGGCCAATTCAGGAAAAACAAGCTTTCTAGGAGATATTTGAATATGAAGTTGGAGGGGCTCCAGAGGGTGATGGCTTATTTGTCATTTTAATGCGCACAATGGGAGCAATATCACCGGTTATGAGACGTAATGAGTTTATATGGATTTGGAGACAGAAATGAAGGAGGATAATCGGTTTTAAGGGTACGTAAAAACCAGGGATTAAAAATAATAATTACTCTATTCAAAAAGGATAGACAAAAACAAATGACTTATAAAGGTAGACAAGCAGAGACTGAGATTGATCTCCTGGTCATGAAAAGAAAGGAGGGAACAAGTGTAATTGACTGCTGTGCAATACCAGGGAAAGTTTGCTTGCCTCAACATAGAATGGTGCATGCCAAGATCAGCATAATGGGATTTAAAATGAAGAACCCACGTGCAAGTAGGAAAGTAAAACTCTGGAGGTTGAAGGATGACCAACTGAGAAGAAAATCTAAGGAGACGTTGGCAGAATACAAGGAAAATTGACGGCATCAGGAAGTCCGGTGTAGAAGGCTGCGGTGAAACCCTGGGAAGGAGTGGTAGACAGCACAAGACTTGGTGGTGGAATAATGAAGTGCAAGCTGTCATCGAGGAAAAGAAGGTGGCATTTAAATGATGGCAAAGATCAAGATCAGAAAATTATAAGGCTCACTATAAAGAAAAGTGCAGCGCAGCCAAGAGAGCTGTTGCTATGGCAAAGCGTGTAGCATGGCAGGAATGGAGCTCAAGATTGTCAACTGCCGAGGCAAGGAACAAGATGTTTCGTATAGCAGCTCAAATGAGAAAGGATAGAAAAATGTCATCGGTACAAACTTCATAAGAGACGAAAATGCAAACATTAAAATCAAGGAGGAGGAAGACAGAGCAAAATGGAGGAGATATTTTTCTGCACTTTCACATGAAGAAAATCCAAATCAGTTTGAAGATGTGGCAGCCTCTGAGGGCCAAACAGAGGATTTCACTGTGGAAGAAGTGAAAAATGAAATAAAGAGCATGAAAAAGCGGAAAGCACCTGGCCCATCAGGAATATCCAGTGACATGTTCAAGTTGGTTGGAGAGACAGGCGCAGTGGAGCTGCACAGGATTTTCAAAGTTGTGATGTAGCAGAAAAGATATCCCATTATGGAATAGTAGTGAGACCATCACACTTCATAAGGGGAAAGTTGACCCATTTGACTGTGGCAAGCACATGGGACTGAGACTGTTGGAGCACAGCATGAAAATATATGAGAAGATATTGGGTGCCAAACTGAGGAAATTAGCAAAAATCATGGACGGTCAGTTTGGTTTTATGAAAGGAAAATCTTGTGGTCACGTTACATTTATTGCCAGAACATTGCAAGCAAAATACCTCCAAAAGAAAAAGAAATTGTACCACACATTTGTAGACCTGGAAAAGACCTTCGACAGGGTACCAAGAAGTGCCATACCTTGGCTTTTGTGGAGGCAGGGAGTGCCCGAGCGATTGGTGAAACTGGTTACAGCACTGTAATCTGATTCCAGATCTCGTGTGCGTGCTGCAGAAGGACTTTCAGGAGAGTTTGATATCTAGATGGGGTTACATCAGGGCTCTGCCCCGAGTCTTGTTCTTTATAGTGGTAATGCAAGAGGCCACAAAAGAGTGCGGACGTGGTGGTCCGTGGAAGCTGCTGTACGCAGACGATCTCGTGCTCACAGCCAAAACCAGGGCAGAATTAGAGGAGAAATTCATAAGGTGGAAGGTTTGCATGGAAAACAGAGGACTGAAAGTCAATATTGGGAAGACGAAGCTGCTGGTTACAGGGGATGCTGAATCGGAACCTGCAGAGTTTGGGGGTACCCTTGGGGAGTCTGTGGCAGAGAAGTAGGCGTAAACTCCATTTCATGTGTGGCCTGTCGAAAATGGTGCCAGAAGAGGTATTCCTGCCTCAGATCCCTAAACAATGTAAGGGATTTTCGATGTCTAGCATGCACGCGAGAGACCTGCAGCTAGTGAGGAAGACATAGTGCTTGGAAGCGAGACCATCGTGGCAGTGAGAGACTTTTGCTATCTCGGAGATGTGTAGGCACGAGACTTTGGCACAGACAGAGCTATGGGGTGCAGACTTGCGGCTACATGGTGAAAGTGGGTAGAGATATCCGGCTTGTTGTGCAACAGACATGTACCACTTATGGGAAGAGGCTCTGTATACAGTGCCTGTATAAGAACAGTGCTGCTATACGGTACAGAAGCTTGGAGTATCACTAAGAGGCAAGAATAGCTGCGATCGCAGACTGATCAGATATATGGCAGGTGTGAGTTGGAGAGATATAGTGAGGAGTGAGGTCACAGAGTGGTGTGACCTAGACCAGCTTTGTAACACAATTTGAGAGAGAAGGCTTCGGTGGTATGGGCATGTGAGGAGACGTGAAGAGGGAGATGCCATACATAAAACTTTAAACCTGGAGATCCCTAACACAAGACCACGGGGAAGACCGAAGAAGACATGAGTGCTCTACGTTTGAGAGAGGAGGATGTCCAGGGCAGAGATAGATGGCGAGCACTCATAAAACCCCGAACCCCACAAACATGAGGGAAACGAAAACGCAAAATGGAGAAAGTAAGTAAGCTTGTTCGAATGGTAAGCCTAAATCCTGATATTCTCCTAATTTTTTGGACCAAGGCTTCTGGCGGGATTTTTTCTGCACCAAAACTAGATGAAAACTAACAAAAGTGATGATGCCCTACCCTGTATTTTCCGTTAGGTTCAGTACGGAGTTACGTGATAAAAAAAGCTCTGCCGACCAACCAAACGACCCTGAGTTCATCTTTCCAGCTTAGCTGTTGATATTTTAATAATATTATCACCCTGGAAACTTATTCGATTATGTCCTAAATCATGACGTTTCAAGAAAAACTTTTGTCATCGGTGTGTCTGGCATTGGTGTGATCCTGAAGGATAAAAATATTCTGTCTTGTTACCACTCCAAATGGTGATGTTGAAGCTCCAACGGGTGAATGCTGGAGGTTGTTCTCCCGTCTGTATTGCTTTGTTTCCTCATCGTATTTCATTCTGGGCAAGTCACCTCGAATTTAGTGGCCGAATTAAAAACATTGCATCACATCTAGACAGGAATACAATGACATGGTTATCAACAAAAATTCATCAGGAAAACAAATAAGTATCTCCGACGACGATATTAGGCACAAAAATATAAATTTGGCATACCGTCACGGAATAACCGAACAGGCAAAAAAACCAAAAACAAATACAACATAAAACATTCCACAATTGATGACATACCTGGTGAACAGAGGCCAAACTTTCTTTTACAAAATTCATCAATGAAAGACGTAATAACAGTAAAGATGGACAGAAAAAAACGCAGTACATCATGGATAGCGATACAAAAATACTGCCTTCCCAGGCCACCTCTCCAGCAGGAAACTTCCTCTAGGTTAACTGCGAATCTATCCAAGCATACTGGGCCAACCCTTCAGCTGGGCAAGAATCAAATACTCAAACCAAAGGAACAAGGTATCTAATTTTCTCTTTGCTAAAAGGCTCAGATGGAAAGGTCTTAAAATTTCAAGATGAAAACTAAAGAATCCATAGCAAAGAAATTACGACTTTCAGTAGAAGCACAAGACAGCATTGGAATTGGAAAAAAAATTGGAAAACAAGAACCTTAGAAAAGGCAACTCTGTTAAAAATGAAAATAACATCAACTTTATATCCGACGAATTACCAAACAGCTGAAAGCCAACAAAACAAGAAAAACAACCACCAAAAACACATCACAACAATGAGCCCAATTTGATTCCGATGATTTTGAAATATTTTGATTGTTTACCATTATAAATAATCAATACATTCATATAAGCTGTGCCAGATAATATCTGGAAGATTAAACAAACAACTTAATATTATCACATTTTTTGATGAACTTTTAAAGTTTTAAAAGTTTTTTCACCATTAATTATGTCCTGAAGTGAGCAAAATTCATGGCATAAAAAAGGGAGCATTTGCCTGATTACAGTTTAATTGGCAAAACAAAACAACAGTGTAACCAACAATACAAAAATCTAACTCACCTTTGTCTGAAACGTTTTTAATTTATCTGTAAAGTAGTGGTCCAAAATTGCTTTTCCAAAACGTTTTGACAACACATAGCAACAGGTGGCACCAGCTGCTGTTAGAAGGCATACAAGTTGAAATCCTACCCAAAGCCCAAACAAAGCACCACTGAGCACATTCTGCAGCAAAATAACAACAAAAATAGATATAGGAATTTGATGGTGCAAAATACAATAAAATCCAAATTGATTTTTCATATTAAATCTTTCACCACTGAGGGAAAATCCAATCTTATTGTGATCCTCAAATGAGACAATTTTATGATTTTTTTTACAAAGACATTTTGTCTCACACTTGCAGGGGGCAAATGACAAATGATAATGACTGAAGGATTACTGATCCAGTATGGGAGCATGACATACACAGAAGGAAAGGATTATTTCCATTGTGATCAATAGTTTTCTATATTAACACCATACCACAGATTATGCACACACAAAATTATATATATTGTACACATTAGATTAAAATAAATTTAAAAGTAAATGGTCAGAAATTCAGCTTTCTCGCAGGTCATATTTATATAACGCTAGCAACTTTTTCATGGAAGCAAAAGTTGCAGAGCTTTCTTCTGATCTGCCTGGAGTCTTGCTTTGATGTAAAAGTTGTCAAGGATTGTGTCATACTAAAATTTATCCAGCACTTTGTAATGAATAACAACACAAAGATTGCCGTAAAAACTAGGCTTTACTGAGCTATCAATGGATGCTAAATCATGAGTTTACAAAATGGTGGTTGATACAGTGAAACCGCTGACCTAAATACAAATCACAACAGGAAGTCCAACAGACCAAATTAGAAGTTCAGAGTTCTTGGCAAATCATAGTTCATAATAAATCATAGTTCATAACAATAGTTCATAATAATAAATTATAGTTCATAACACACTTTAAATACAAGAAACGTTTAGTGACTTTCAGGACAAAGCTTCATTAGTCAGCTTGATAATACGCTAAAAGTTCCCNAAATTGCAATGAATAAAGACACAAAGATTGCCGTAAAAACTAGGCTTTACTGAGCTATCGATGGATGCTAAATCATGAGTTTACAAAATGGCGGTTGATACAGTGAAACCGCTGACCTAAATACAAATCACAACAGGAAGTCCAACAGACCAAATTAGAAGTTCAGAGTTCTTGGCAAATCATAGTTCATAATAAATCATAGTTCATAACAATAGTTCATAATAATAAATTATAGTTCATAACACACTTTAAATACAAGAAACGTTTAGTGACTTTCAGGACAAAGCTTCATTAGTCAGCTTGATAATACGCTAAAAGTTCCCTACTGTATTTCCTTTGAATTTTGATATAATTATCATGTAAATGTAGAAATATATCAAAATTTGTAACAAATCAAATTTTTTTATCTTTACCATGGTGCCTGTCTCATGCAAACAATGGATACAGTTTACTTACAGCTTTCTGCTTTTCCATTCTCTCATTCAAGGTGTAGAGCTATACTATTTATAACAATTTTCATCCATATGTTTTCTCTCTCTTTCCAGTGTCACAGAA
Source organism: Morbakka virulenta (assembly GCA_003991215.1). Classification (NCBI taxonomy): domain Eukaryota; kingdom Metazoa; phylum Cnidaria; class Cubozoa; order Carybdeida; family Carukiidae; genus Morbakka; species Morbakka virulenta. The sequence goes on along the minus strand of RDPX01000006.1, from coordinate 4,933,154 downwards.
ATTCTGCCCTGTATATATGGGTCACTTTATAGTACATGTAGAATTATCATTAACTACATAAGGATAAGCAACAAGTGTAAAAAATGTATTCTTTTCACTTATTTATTTTAGTATCTCTCCATAAACAAAAATAATGAACACTGTTGTATTCACCATTTAAAGTTTAAAAATAAAAAACTCCTTTCCCACTTACGAGAGATAGAACTACTCCTAGAGATGACAGGACAAAAGTTATCAATCCCACTCAACTTCCAATTAATCTGAATTACCTTTTGGTCAGCTGTCTTTTTGTGTGGCACAGCTACATTATTATTTTTGACAAATGCAAACCCAATCACCAGAAAAACTTGAATCATCTTTGTGGCATAAAAACACTGGCAAATGAATGACAGGGGAGAAATAATTTAATTGAAAGCCTATCTATGTGTATTTATGTGTCTGATATAATGTTTGCTCATTCTGATACTGTGTTAGTTGTGACACTGTATTGCAGCATCCAAATGTCAGTAACAGTCTCTTCTATAGCGTTTATACTTTAAGATTGAATAAACAATAAACTGGTGTCTGGGCTTTTCTCCTGTTGGCAGATGCCAAATTGATGTCTTCACAAGAACAAAGTAGTTTCTTTCCATTGACAACTTTAGATTTTTCAGCTTAATTACTCTATTTAATATTTATTTTGATGATCTACCATGGTAAACTTTGATGTGGCTTCAAAATTTAACAAAATAAAAAAATTTGTATCCACTTCAATTAGTATGTAATTTTTCATCAATAAAAATAAACAAATAACTTACCAGTAAGCACCGCAAAATTTACTTACCAAAAACACTGAGCCAGGAATTGCAAAGGTTTGTTTGTAAAGATATGCACTGCAGAATAGTAGAACTGTGTACTCAAAGTGGTCTGTCTTATACCTTGTTAAGGTTTTTGCAAGGTCTTTAACATCATCAATTGAGCTTGGAAAACTAATTTTTCCACTAAATGGAGAAAAAAGATTTATAACATGTGAACTTTAATAGTGTTTCAAATCAAATCAAATATCTCATATAAAAATTAATACTGTTATGCAATAAATGGTCAGATCATCAGCTGCTTCACCAATGGAAACATCAAGTAATAAGTTATTGTAAAATCACTATATGTAATATCTGTAAGATTTGTAACTTATTTAGTTAGTTTTAGGTATCTAACACTACAGCGTTTTATTTCTTGGGTCACTCTGGACTTCTAATGCTGTGCATTTCTCCAGGTATTAAGAGTAAGGATACAAAACTATAGCTATAGTTTTGTATAGTTGGTGTAACACTGAGCTCTAACAAACAAGGCACGAAAAACAAATTTTACTACCAATAAATGTAATGTTACAAGTGCATTGTGAAAAATTCACATCTTAGTTCATGAGAACCAGCAAAGCTTCCAAGTAAATGGGTTATTGTTAGTCATAAGTGTAGCCGTAATTGGATTTTGCATGAGTACAAAAAGATTTCTTAGCACGTTTTTCAAATAAATGAAAGAATGAAACTATGAAATTAAGGCATGGTAAATAATCTGTCAACGAAAACTCCCCAGGACATAAAATGTTTCAAAATAAGGTATGGGTCCATCCATTTATTATGTTTGCACTGAGGAAGGAGGGGTATCCTAAAGAGTGAACAAAAGCAAACATGGGGGGTGGAGTGGTGTTCACAAAGTGAGAATGTTCACATTAAAAAATATTTATGCTTACAGTTTTCACAAAGTAGTGACAGTGAAAGACAGGTGTTGAGGTGTAATTATTCTTATCTGTTTTTAGACATTTATTGTTTGTTTATATGGAATTACTTCTGTTTGCATCCGGCTTGTATATAATTATAATTGCTTTCATTTCTCACAACAATAGCATGGCATAAATTTTTTACTTTTTCAAAATTAAGCATGTGAGTTTCTATAAAAGAAGAATCAAGACATAATTTTTAACTTATTTATCGAAATGGCAAAAAAGTATAATGTATGTTTGCATGGGGGGTGTACTTGCCTGTAAACAGATGTGAACAAGGAGGGAGAGGGGCTCAAAAAATGGCCAATTTCATGTGAATGTAATAAATGGATCGCCCCTACCTTAATTAGCAAACATAACCATCACAGATACCTAACTACAAACATACAGTAAATATGAAGCAATCACCAAATAGATATCTATATGCTATTATATTACATCATATTATATTGTAAATGGTGATCAACATGACATGATTCCTATCCTTCCTTTAAAACCTACATAAAGAAAAACCCTGACTCAGATGGCAGTAAATATCCACAAGTTTTACACACCCTGCTTTTTATGAATTGTGTGAGACACATTTTCTCAGAAGTTTACACTTAAGCACTTCAAGATCAAGGTGCCTTTTCCTGCTTGTTCTTCACCATGGTGACAAGTGATCATTGGTAAAAAATCTGAATACTGCTATTTCATGTTTAGCCTTCATTCCTCTAGGTTCTTACCAATTTTACAGTTGCTCTGTATATCTTTCTTTCGCAAAATTTCCCATTAATCATCTATCCAATATGTGCTCCATCTTTCTCTCCCTTCTGTCTTTCTGTTGTTGATGACAACCTGTTTCAACTCTTTTGCAAGCTGATACTCTGATGATACATTTGAATAAACTGTCATTTTTGCTGTTATTAAATTCAGGAGAAAAAAAAGATGTTGAGGCAAGTAAGCTACAGGCTCTCACCTTTGGTAATCATATCTGCCCATTTCACTTTCAGTATTATGCTAGTGCACCAATGATCAAATATATTTTCCTGTAGGGTCTTTGTGAGCATGCCTGGTTTTGTTTCAAAGTACAAAGTATAATTATGGCTTAAATAACTTGATTTTTCTTTGAAGTTTAGGCTTCTCAGCAGTTCACTGTGTTCACATCGGCTTGTCTTTGTTCTCTGTTCCATTGGTAACAAGATGTCTATTTCTACCCATCATCATCACTACAAAGCTTTAGTGGTAATAAGGGATGACAAAGAGCAGATAACTATACAGACCAATGAAAATGTAGTTAAAGCAGTCTGTGAGTTCTCCTACTTAGGGAAACTCCTTGAGGCAGTTGGTGGTGCAGAGTGAGTTGTTAAGATGAGAATGTTNGTTTCAAAGTACAACGTATAATTATGGCTTAAATAACTTGATTTTTCTTTGAAGTTTAGGCTTCTCAGCAGTTCACTGTGTTCACATCGGCTTGTCTTTGTTCTCTGTTCCATTGGTAACAAGATGTCTATTTCTACCCATCATCATCACTACAAAGCTTTAGTGGTAATAAGGGATGACAAAGAGCAGATAACTATACAGACCAATGAAAATGTAGTTAAAGCAGTCTGTGAGTTCTCCTACTTAGGGAAACTCCTTGAGGCAGTTGGTGGTGCAGAGTGAGTTGTTAAGATGAGAATGTTAGCAATGAGGACAAAATGGAGAGAGATACTGAGTTCTTGGAAAATAGGCACATCTTGCTGATACACAGAGGGAGAGTGTATGATGCATGCATCAGATTAGTGTTGCTCTATGGGACTGAAACCTGAGGCATGGCACAGAAGTTTAAACAGAGGATGATCAGCTGTGACCAGAGGATGCTGCACCATATGGCAGGAGTAACTCTGGGAGACAGGGTCAGAAGTGAAGAAGTTGCATGAAGGTGCAGAGTGAGACAGCTGGGTGATGTGCAGCCATCAGCTTGATTGAGATGGTATGGGCATGTGAGATGCAGAGATGTCAAGGCACTAGGAAGTATACTAGCATGGGAAACACCCAAAAGAAGACCTCCAGGTAGACCAAATAAGACCTGGTTGAAAACGGTGCAGGAGAGCATATGAACATATGGACTGGTGGAGGAAGAAGTTTGGGATAGAACCAGATGGAGAGCTCTATCGGATCATCATACAATATGATTGGGAAATGAAGATGTTAAACAGAGAAAGAAAAGTAAAAAGAAAGCAAATGAAGTACAAATGACTGACAAAACCTTATCCCAAAGGTTTTATCTAAGTTTGGTATAATAGCTGACATCAAAGTAATACTGTTAAGTGTTTTCTCTTTTAGTATTCCCATCACATTTAATAGATAAAAGACAAATTACATATATACAACTAAAAGTTCATTACAAAATCCTCTTTAAGACTTTCACTTCCCAGGCTTCTTGAAAGCTCATTGTTTTCAGTTTTGAATATCAAACCTGTAGCTCTTTAAAGTTATTTTCAAAACAGGTGTTGTACCTTCTCCATGATTTGTAAAAAGTTCATTACAAAATCCTCTTTAAGACTTTCACTTCCCAGGCTTCTTGAAAGCTCATTGTTTTCAGTTTTGAATATCAAACCTGTAGCTCTTTAAAGTTATTTTCAAAACAGGCGTTGTACCTTCTCCATGATTTGTGCTGACAACACTTTAATGTCCAAGTTGCTTTAGGGCTCTAACATTTTTCATAAATAAAACACAGGCTTTTCTGTGCATTTGAGTAAATTTGATGAGAGACTTTATGCTTGTACAGTAAGCTATTAACAATAAATCTCAAAGCATTCCTGATGAATGGTCAAGCCACTTTGCATTAGGGATGCTGTAAGAAATAATGGGTAGGGGGTACAAGGGAGCAGATTCTTAATTATCACTGACATCAGCACTCCTATTATTGAAATCATTATAATCATGATGATATTGTTGAACCCGGACAGAAGAGTAGAACACTTACATAACTCCTGGCTTACTTTTGCAGGAGCATGCCAAACAGTAGAGGTTTCAAAAATTGACTATAGTTGTCAATTTACGTCAATCAAAACAACTTGATATTTTTACATGAATCACATTGTAACTTTATCTACTGTGTTACTTTGATCCATGTTGGCAGAATTTTCAAAGCTAAGCAACTCTAGGGGGTGCTTCATGCTTCAACCATGCAAGTGGCTCTTTTCATGCATGAGCAAGTTTTTATCTCACTGTTCCCGATGCTTAAGGTGCTCTGTTGACTGTTAAAGCACTGTTAATATGCACCCTACAAATCCTTATGGTAATCATGACCGAATCTACCTATAGTCTTTACCCTAGGTTCCCGTAGGCTACTGAAGCTTAAAGGATGTAGAGGTGCACTTGCATTTCAGGAGTTTTCTCACAATACACTGCACAGCTAAGCAAATATCACGCACTTCTAACCTTATGCAATGGCTCATGTTTGAACTAACTTGTTTTATTTTCTTTATGTATAACCATCAGTCATACACTACTTCAATAATTAACGGTGATACATGAAGTCATGATATTCCAGGAATACTATCTTGCTTCACTTCTCTGTCAAGTGATATTTCTCTAGACTTTTTATCCATTAAAGGATCCCTGTGCAGCTGTTTGAACACACAGAGGTGTATAACTGGACACGGCCTTTTCAAGAAGTACACCCCCCCCCCCTATAAATTGTTTCTTGTATCGATATACACACATTATTATTAACGTGTAAAATATTCAAGTAAAACATGACTCCATTTGATCTACGTCTTTGATGTAGTGTCTAATTTTATCAGTAATGCAATTGTCTGGGCATTTTTGCTGCCCAACAGGCTTGCTCAGTCTCTGGTTATGAGCAAAATCTTATATCAAACGTGTCAACAATGTTAAAAGGTTATAGCGAAGTCACGAACGGCGGGGAAAATGAAGCTCTCCGCAGAAAGTTACCTTCTTAGGGAGTCCTTTGCATCTTCATTGACTCTTGACGTGGGGCCGTTTGTTGAAACTCTGCTTGCGAGCCATAATAGTAACACTGAAGATGTAAAAAATACTGATATAAGGCCTAGTAAGGCATTTGTTGGCTTCATAACGGTTTTATCAGATACAGAAATCCCCTGATTGTATATGAAAACTTGTATATGAAGGATGCTGCATCACAGGGTTAGACAGCAATCCACCAGGTTATCAGCAGCAACAACTTGCATAAGTTTTGGCTGATGCCTTGTAATCACGAGAGTTGTATCACACCGGCCTTTTCTAGAATTGCGCCACAATAAAGCCAAACTAGGCAACTCTAATGCTCAAAAGTATCCAAATTTAATTTAGATACTTCGGATAATTTGAAATTAAACTAAAATACATATGAGATATTCAAAACCACTTTTTCCTTGATATCCTACCCGGCAATTCTCCATTGTTTGCAAACCAAGTGATGTTATTGGTATTGGGGTCGGGGGGACTGGGTTTAATTTAAAAAAGCCCCGGGAAAATGATCAAGGGAAATCGGGCTCAAAGGGAAAACAGACCGGGAAAAAGAACAAGTTCGCAGTTCTCAGGGACATATTGGAATGGGACCAGAAATTTTAAATGAAGCTTTTTCGAAACTGTGCGAAATTTTCAAGAGTTTGAGGTTTCGCAATTTGTAGCTGGGAATCAAAATTTCAGGGTGTACTCCTATACAAAACGTGGTACTTATTCTTGTTTAAAAAATTTGATGAGGAAGAGATGTAAACTTGTGTCAACTCTAGGACTTAGGATTTTCAAAAGGGATGGGTTTTTTGCCTGCAGTCAGAAATTTTAGAAAAAAGGTCTTTTATAGTTCAGATGAAATCAGATGCTGTTCCACTGAGCTACTCGAAGCTTGCTTCTAATGAGAGAGAATTGGAGTGTCACGCTTTTGTCAATGATGTCACTAAATAGCTCTTCCCCAAGAAACAAAGTGACGAGCCTCGATATCCAAGTAACAAACGTTTGATGCAAGTCAGTGCCAGAGATGTACTGTGATGAGTGAAGCCGAACGTGATGAGTTGTGACGTTGAGGCTGATTGTGATGGGCTGCGTCATGGCTGACATGTAATATTTAAATGCCTGTTGTTTTACGGCCTTGGACATAACGAGAGAAATTTTCCTCTGAAATTGCTTTTGATTGCTGCGTGTTTGTCTCACATGGAAGTAATTTAGATGAAATTAGATGCTCTTCCATTGAGTTACTTGGAGGTTACTTGTCAGGATAGAGAATTGAAATGTCATACCTTTGTATATGATGTCACTACAATGGAAAATATCTTCGAGTAAACTTATCTAGCTTACATCATATCTTGTAGAAGACACTTGTACTTTAAAAGATTATCAGTGAAAATGAATGAATTAAAAAAAACAATGTCAGTGAAATGCTACTTCCATCAAATGCTCTGAATTAGGGTAAGTACCATTTTTTATATAGGAGTGCACCTACCAGGACTGCAGCTTGCTGTGGTTTTTTTCTTTCAAACTTTCTTTATTTTGTGACTCGTACATTTCTCGACTATTTGATGAATGGTTTCAGAACTCTCTGCCAATGGACATTAAAAATAATAGTTCTGTTTATGGTTCTGTCTATGCTAAATGGGCAAAAAAGAAGGGTAGCTTACTGGAAACCATTTCTCTTGATTTGACAAATCCCTTAAGTAACGGAAGGAGGAAAGCAGTGCCATTCCAGAAATCAAATAATTGTTATAAATTCAAGCAAAAGTTACCCCAAACTAAAATCTAAGTTCAAAATTGAGAAGACTAAAGGAGTTGAAAATTGTGAACAAATTTATAAAAATATGTGTAAATAAATGTGCACTGTTGTTGCCTACTACAAGAAATCATGGAAACCAGACAAAATTTTAAAGAGGAGTCAGGTGACCAAGCAAAAATTTCATAGTTTTCTAACTGAAAAAAAAAGAAATCTTTTTATACACAATCTATATCGAAAGGGAGGAAGGACTTTGTACCAACTAAGTGATCGTTGTTTACTCCAATCATTCCACAATTTGTAAAATAACTTACAACGTCATATTTAACTCCAACTAACATGGCTACAAAAAAACCTTTAAAAAGCTGTACATTGGTCAAAAGAAGGGGAACTTAGGTTCTTTAAGGTACCAGCTTTAGAAGAGTCCCTTGGCCCTGAGATAAGTTTCAAAATACTCGGAAGCAACAAGCTAAATTTTTCATTCGATTACCTTACCAAGGATTACTAAATTGTTTTGTGCACTTGCTTAGAAACTGCTGCAACATTTACGATAATATTTTAGCATCTTGAATCAATTGCTCATCGAATGCATCACTGAAAAGGAGATAAAACAATGAAACTAGAATTTTCATACAAGAAAAATAGCGACAAGATGAAAAATATTATATACGAGTCCGTACTGGAGGGAAAGAAGAGTAGGCCTAATAAAAATTATCATTTGAACAAGAGTTTGTTTTGGTATTGATGAGATTGCGTCTATGATTGCTTGTGGGTGACTTAGCTGTAAGGTTTAGAATTTCTAATGACCTTGTAACAGCAATAATGCTTGCAAGGGTAAATATGATGACTGCAGAGCTAAAGGACTTCATTGTATGGGAAGATAGTGAACCCATAGAAATGAAACTACCAGACTGCTTTCGAAAATATTACCCAAAATGCAGGATGACAATCGATGGACCAGAAGTTTTCATGGACACTCCATTAAGTTTAAAGCTTGCTAGAATATGTTGAAGTATATACTGGCATCATTACGCGATGAAAATTTTAATTGGTATTACACCAACTAGTTAGATTACCTTTTTATCTAACTTTTATGGAAGGGGAGCATCTGACATATACCTTACCGAAGATTTCGGAATTATAAAGCACTTGCTTTCACGAGATACCGTGATGGCAAATTGAGGATTCAAGATAAATGGTTTAGTTGCATTTTACCAGAATAGTCTAGCAAAAATTCCAGCATCCACAAGAAATGTTCTACAGATGTGTGAAACCGATGTAGCAATAACATCACTCATTGCTAATGTTAGAATTTTTGTTGAAAAACCTATACACAGGTTCAAGGAGTTTGGAATTTTCGACATATGATTCCCGATAATAGAGTTGCCACTGATTGATGATATTGCAAAAACATGTGCTGCAGTAACAAATTTAAAACCATTATTATTAGAACAGTAAATGCGAAAACACAACACAATACTTAAAATGCTTTTAAAGCTATCTTTATTATGACGTGGTAAATATGGATTTCTAACATTGATAAAAAGCGTTGCATTTGATGAATGTGCTTTATACAGTATCATTTTGGTCAAAAGGACAAAATGAACCTCTACACAGTGCCAATGATACAATATACTGCATATCAAGAATTGAATTCTTTTGTCCTCGTCTTTCATAATTTCTTCTGGATCAAGTATTTGTTTTCCACATCTTAGACAATATAAATTTTCCTTTTCTTCAATAAAATTCTCACTACAAAAAAAATTGTGGAAACAATATCGCATTTCTTTCCTATTTTTTTCAGTCATCAGCATCAAATAATATTTTTCTCTAAAATGGTTTATGACATGGAATTCACATTATGACCCTCTTTTTGTATAAGAAACTCATGATTACTTGCTTCTTCCTTGACCTATTTTTCAATTTATATGGACATTTGTTCTCTGCGGGTACTGTTTCATTACAACACCTTCATTTAAATATATTGTTTGGTGTTGCTCTGATAAAGGAAAATAATTTGCAGGTGATTATACCAGATTTCAGTAGTCTTCCATTCTGATGAGTTTTTAATTTTTTTCCCCCCGAAAATCAATCACTGGCATCATTATCAAATTCCCTCTCATATTTGATAAGAGGAAGAAAACCGATGGCAAAATCCTTGAAAATTTTGCAAGCAAGTGAGCTGTTTTTGGCTTAATAGACCTTGGACAAGATTCATTAAGCCAAAAAAGATCATTTTTGTATTAACATTGCAAATTTCAGTCCCTGTGGTGCAACTCACTTTCTCTTTTCTCCATACAGCAGACCCTGCCTGTGATCTTTGAGCCTTACCAAGCTCTGCAAGCTTGCTTTGATTAAAGGACAGATCGTCCATAAAAAGCCAAGCAAGTGTTTGTTTACTGGCATCAAAATTATCATAGATTGCTTTTTCTTCGATTTTAGGCATTCATGGGAAGGAGGGAGGTGAAAGGAAATTACTTGGGTGGCTAAACACAAATCCTGCAGCTTGTGGACACAAAAATCATCATCATAGGTGTCTTCACCGATCCGATGTTTGGTGAACTTCTATTTGCATTGCCCTTCAATTTGTTCTACTTCTCACCAGATCATAAATTTGTCGCACTGGGCCAAGACTGAAATTATTGAGAAATTGCGTTCTCTGTCCTCCACGAGCTCATCTTCCTAGGATCTTCCCACTTTGGCTCAGGTCTTCGAGTTCTTCTTTTCTTATCCCATGACCAAGAAACTTGAGTTGTCGCTGTTCAATCATACGTAAAACCTGGCATTTCATCCCAACCCGTTCTACAACCTCCTCGTTTCTGACGCTGTCCATGTACGAGACACGAAGCATGCGGCGATAAAACCACATCTCTACCAAGGCAACATTGCGAGGGGTCTCAACAGTAAAAGTCCAAGACTCACAGCCGTAGGTGAGGGTTGTTCAGACAAAAATATCATTTTAGCAAAACGTTTTTTAATGTGTTTATTATCTTGGCCCTGCAGATTAATAGAGTTAATATTGGCATGAGAGTTTGCTTATTCAATTTTGTATAAAATGGCAATAACATTGTTACAACATTGGCCATCTTTTAGCAGTGCAAGAGCAATTTCCATACAAAACTGCTCCAGCTTCCAATCAAAGAATCCAAATCTCTCTTGGATCTTCTCCAGTTCTTTGTCGCCGGGTTACTTTCGCCTTTACGATTAGCGCCTCATTGATAATACCCTTAGAGTAAATCTGTTTGAAAAATAGGAATATGCCTTGTTTGCTTTGTAATATTTAAGATATTTCTTATCAAATGCTTTTCTATTGATCACAAAGGAAAGGATCAGTCTAAAATCACTACGTTTTAAATCTGTTAGTCCATTATGGTGTGTTTCATTCAAGCCCAAAGCTAGGGAGTGGCATGGAGTGGGAATTGTCACTGCTGGAGAAGAGGATACGAAGATTTTGCCGCGCCTGGAAATTTGTCTGCAAAGGTTTTTACCATCACCTTACCGCTTTAACTGTGGAGAGATATCCCAAGACTTTGATCAAATTCAATATTTGCAATTATGAGACAGTCCACTCATTTCTTACGCATGCGTTTGTCCATGGTGTTATCGTGATAACTTAAGAATGACAAAAGTCATCCTCTTCATCATGCCTTTCGTCAGAATGTGACCCAAGGAAAAAGACAAGCCATTAGGCAAAGTAAGTTGCTCAGTAAAAAAACAATAGGTGACGTGATAAAAAATGCATAAATATGTACAGAAACCTTTACGTCAAGTCCACTTTCTGGACCTTTGCACAGCAGTTTTCATAATTTCTTGATCTATTTTCTCAGGTCTTAAACAATGCTGGTGGTCCGAATAACCAGTGGGACTGAAACTCTATTTAGCTTATTATAAACAGAGAGCTAGAATAAACGGGGAGGGGTGGAATTTGTTATAAAAATTTAAAAGCTAAGGAATGCTCAAGGATATTGGTACATGCAATGCATCTTTAAAAGAAAGGAAATAAAATCAGTATTATACCTTTAATTTATTTTCCATCACCAGCTTGCTCTAAATAAACGATTACAAGATTCACAAAAATTACATTTCATCTCCTGATTGACTCTGCAGCGTGTCTCTCCATCAAACCATTTCTTTTGCTTCATGTCATACTGATTACGTAAAAATCAAAATAATTAATTCATCTGAAAATCTCAGACATAAATTGTCGCACGAATGCTATCACTCAAAACAAAACTTTTATGGAAACTTATGAGTAAAATTTCAAAATTCAAGAGGGAACGATAATTCAAGACCTAAAAGTGGTCAAAGTTAATTGAGATTGTGGTAGGAATATTGCAATGTATTTCCCAATTTCCGACAAAATTGACGTTTTTTGGGAATGCTTTTTTCTTTAGAGTTTTGTTGGAAATTTTGAAATACATTGCAATATTTCCACACCAATCTCCACTGACTTTAACCACGCAATAAGGAAGCTGCAAGGCCTACTGTGTGAAGGTAAACAAATAAGACTTCCGTGATTTTGGCTTCTGCACAAGGTTTGTGCTTTCTTTCATCATATCAACTACAGTTTTTCCTTGGAATACACGTTATTTCTAATTACTTACAGGAACAAGTGTGGAATGACAAAGGATGTTTGTCTTAAATTATTATATATATATATATATATATATATATATATATATATATATGCTTGCTCTAAAAAGACGATGCGAAAATTTAGTAAGATGCATTTCATTCATGGCGATGCATTTGTTCAGCAAAAACATCGGTAATCTACAATATGACTTGACAAAACATTCACAAAGTCTTTCTATTTTTTAATTTTCATCTCTTGTTTACATCTCTTTTTATTGCTCTCTCTCTCTCCCCTCAATATTTCTCTCTTTTCATGCCATCGCTATTATCTTCGCTCGTGTCCCTATCACATTTCATTTCTCGTTCTCCGCACTTATCATGGAGGTGGCAGCTGATTAGTGTTGCTGGGCAGTCATGCCGTGTAAATTATTTTGATGTTAAATGCCCGAAACGGTTGACATGCTTTTCGACTGATGATTCATGATTTCTGTAATTACCACCCGACCATTACTCATTCTTTTATTTTGAAATCTGTTGCATCTAACTACTCTTCTTTGTCATTTTTCTTGCAATACAAACCTTTCCATAACAATCATTCTTACTCTCTTTTGTCATTTATCTGTGAACCATTTCTTTTTCTGTTGCTCGTTTTGTTGTCTTTTCTATTGCCCTACTGCTTGTCCATGTATGTTACGTTCCTTCTTGATCATTTAACCAACCAATTCCATCTTTGGATCTGAGTGTTACACTCTAATACTATACATATATATATATATATATATATATATATATATATATATATATATATATATATATATATAAACCGCATTCATAATGTAAGGGAAGTTAATATTAGAAATAAAATGCAAAAATAGTAGGAATAATTTCCAAAATTCACTAAAATGAAGTAATTTAAGTTAATGATTTAGCATACCCAGCAGTCCCATACCCCTTTGAAGTTTGAAGTCAATGTGTCTGATGTGAGACTTTGAGATTCCCTGAAGAAATCTCTGCTACCCCTAAACTACGGGTTTGGCTACAGACATAGCAAGAAGATGCCACAAACTGAGCTAGTAGTAGGGAGAAAGGTTCATTAGAACACTTGTTATGATAATACCTATAAAAAGACTAAGACTAAGACTAAGACTTCACACTGATTCCCAATACAACGTAGCCAGATAAAGACATCATTCCTATCACTTACATTAATGCACCAAGAAGAGAGAAAATATCATTATTGTGTACATTTTGATTTAAATTAACAGGTTCCAATATAATTGCATCTTATTTGTTGGTGGTGGCAAGACTGTAGAAGTATTCACTTCAACAGTAGTAACGATGACCTCTTGAATGCACAGATAAATTGAAGTCATTCTATTCGAGAAAGGAATGTTTAAATTAATTCTTCCTTTAGCTTCTTTTAAAGTACTACAACAGTTTTATTTATTTTTTTCCTATTACTGTCAGAGTAGACAGAAATGTAGCAATTTTCAAAATCTTCTTTGGCTGAATCATGCATATGCCAATCTAAAAATATCAAAGCAGCAGTAAGCCTATTCCGATGGCAGTAGTCAAATAGACTACAAACCTGGCATTTTTCATTTGAATTACTAGTAGCTGACGTTACTTTCCTTGTTGCAACATGTGCTGGTCTAAACTAAACGCTTTTACGAATTTTTATCATTGTTATTAACATCATAAGAAACATTCAAGATCCCTTCTTGTTCTGCAGTTATTTCATCCATGTTTTTCCAATTTCGAAAAATACCAATATACTACTAATTCCTTGCAGGGTTTAGCTAATATTATTATTAGAAGAAGAGGACATCTTTATTCTTTCCCTAAGCATATGGCAAAGCTTATCTATACTTGTATTATCATTCTGTCTTTTGGTAGCTACTGTAGCTTTTCCGTCAATAAGTATCAGTCCCTTTGCATAGCGCTCTAAGGGGGCGAGGCAGGATTTCAAATGGCTTTACTGACTCACTTTATAATCAGTAGTTTACCTAACATACAAGAACAACAGAATGTGAATTTTATAAGTAAATACAATTCAGTATTGCTGGCATCAAAGGATGTACAATGGAGTATGTCAATTTCTGAAAATGATGGTAAAGAATCCAGTTAATGAGTGAGATGAATCAGATTTGATATTGAAAACCAGCAAGAAGGGTCAAAAATATACATCGACTTCACAGAAACAGCTGTCACAAAAAGTAAACATTGAGTCCAAAGTGCACCAAGGGAAATAGTCAAGAAGTATTAAGTGCCTATAAGGACGAGACATACTCAGGGACGTAACCAGCAAAAGCACATCATATGTTAACCAAACAGTACTCGTTGTAAAATGTGACGGCCATCCAAATGTATTCGTCGACCTGCAAAATGCAAGAACAGATACTAAACCTCTTTACGTTTGTCAAATTTGACATCGCTGACAAGTTTTCAAGATTAGATAGACCTAAACACTTTCCAGCAGTCAAGAGTAGATGACGGTTTTGTTAAATATTTGCATGTCAGACAGAAAAAGGGCACCACAAGATGCAAAAATTACCCTTTTCTAAGAAATTGTTTGTGAAGAATTGCAACAAGCTCTGTATTGTATGATGTGAGGCACAAAGAAACAGTCAACATCGCAGAAAATATGATCATATAAATTTGGTGGTTATTTGGTCATAAACAGGAGAATAAAAAAGTCAAGTAATAGATCGATCAATTGACCAGAAAACCATAGATGCGAAATAGAAGGAACAATCGAAATATTAAGTTCAGATAAGAAAAAACAAATCTTCTTGTTTAATAAGGGATGGAGAGCGGAGAATAACGATTTTTGAGCTACTAGACAATATAGTTATATGAAAGCATAAAATGGATTAGGTATAAAATCGAAGAACAAACCAAAACCTCAAATCCTAAAAAGATAGATAACGTAATAAAATATTAAGAACAGGGTTAATTAAGTGTTAAAGAATACTAGTAGGTAATCATAATCATTTGGGGGTAAGAATAAAGATTCAGAGTTAAACCATCGTTAACGATGTTGGTTAAAAGAAATTTGGTGTTTTCATTGAATAGAAGAATATTGTTGGAATTGAATGTAAAAGAGATGAATAAAAAGCATATGTAACTGTTTTGGTGTTTGAAGGCAACAATGACAGAAGTCATTAGCACACAGAGTGGGCTAGATGACCATTTGTTCTGTAGATAACACAGCTCAATGGATTACATTTTGCTTTAACTTTCCATGATCGTGAGTAACATCTGAACACACAAACGAAAGTTTCTACACAATACGTAAATCAAAAAATGAATAATGAATGGTCTATTTCAGTAGCATTCATACAGTATTAACTTTAGATGAGGCTGCAGTACAAATTCTATGAGGCCTCTATTCTTCTATCACTGCACTTAATTTTGACTTATTACAACTTAATCAAAGAAATGCATTCCTTATTTGCACAAGTTACGCCTACATTAACTGAAAATCAGCTCGCTCTCAAGATTGCTGTCTCTAAATATGTTCCCAATGAAGCATGGAGACAAATAGCTGAAAATAACAAAATGTAACTATTGAAAATAAATCGTAGAGAGCAGGTCAAGAAGTATATTCATAGACTCAGACTTTAACAGTTGTGTGACACTACTAGCTCTTAAAATACGCATCATATTATCCATCGAAGTGAGCTTGCTATTTTTGAAACGGAATTTTGAAATTCATACAAATTTACCTGCTTAAATGTCATATCCATAAGTTCTTGAGCAAGAAAGATTTAAATTCCCACCTACATATATATTCATAAACCAAAAAAGTAACTTCAATAGCAAATAAAAACTTTTGACATTAAATTCCATAATTTAAGGAAATAAAGAAGCCAGTTATTAGCTGGTGCTTATTACGTAGAATGGTGAATACCCTTTTGAGATGGGAAGCGTACTGTTTTAGATATAACATACTCTTTTAGGTGACTTGGCTAGTTTTCTACCTTCTCTGGTGAAAGTGTCAAAAGCAGCCTATAAAGGGTTTGATAAAATTTCTTACACTTGTTTCTTGTGGAAGACGTGATGTAGTCCTAGAATTCTTAATTTTGTGCAATCAAGAGGTCTACTTGATGACTTTAGTTTCAAATGCCTACATATGTTATATACAAGGAACCATTTTTTAGAAAGAGACTTTACCACAGTACTAGTTAAGGTCAGTATATTTTGTCTCAAACATCACTGGAAGATTTCAATAAACAAGAAATTTCATGAGAACATAAAGACTAATTTGACCATTAATTAAATATATGTAAGAAAAAAGGGATATGAAATCTTTTTTTATTTCATCTTTTATATTTTTCCTCATGACTGTAAATCTGTTTTGTCAATGTAGGTNTTAAGAACAGGGTTAATTAAGTGTTAAAGAATACTAGTAGGTAATCATAATCATTTGGGGGTAAGAATAAAGATTCAGAGTTAAACCATCGTTAACGATGTTGGTTAAAAGAAATTTGGTGTTTTCATTGAATAGAAGAATATTGTTGGAATTGAATGTAAAAGAGATGAATAAAAAGCATAACTAACTGTTTTGGTGTTTGAAGGCAACAATGACAGAAGTCATTAGCACACAGAGTGGGCTAGATGACCATTTGTTCTGTAGATAACACAGCTCAATGGATTACATTTTGCTTTAACTTTCCATGATCGTGAGTAACATCTGAACACACAAACGAAAGTTTCTACACAATACGTAAATCAAAAAATGAATAATGAATGGTCTATTTCAGTAGCATTCATACAGTATTAACTTTAGATGAGGCTGCAGTACAAATTCTATGAGGCCTCTATTCTTCTATCACTGCACTTAATTTTGACTTATTACAACTTAATCAAAGAAATGCATTCCTTATTTGCACAAGTTACGCCTACATTAACTGAAAATCAGCTCGCTCTCAAGATTGCTGTCTCTAAATATGTTCCCAATGAAGCATGGAGACAAATAGCTGAAAATAACAAAATGTAACTATTGAAAATAAATCGTAGAGAGCAGGTCAAGAAGTATATTCATAGACTCAGACTTTAACAGTTGTGTGACACTACTAGCTCTTAAAATACGCATCACATTATCCATCGAAGTGAGCTTGCTATTTTTGAAACGGAATTTTGAAATTCATACAAATTTACCTGCTTAAATGTCATATCCATAAGTTCTTGAGCAAGAAAGATTTAAATTCCCACCTATATATATATTCATAAACAAAAAAAGTAACTTCAATAGCAAATAAAAACTTTTGACATTAAATTCCATAATTTAAGGAAATAAAGAAGCCAGTTATTAGCTGGTGCTTATTACGTAGAATAGTGAATACCCTTTTGAGATGGGAAGCGTACTGTTTTAGATATAACATACTCTTTTAGGTGACTTGGCTAGTTTTCTACCTTCTCTGGTGAAAGTGTCAAAAGCAGCCTATAAAGGGTTTGATAAAATTTCTTACACTTGTTTCTTGTGGAAGACGTGATGTAGTCCTAGAATTCTTAATTTTGTGCAATCAAGAGGTCTACTTGATGACTTTAGTTTCAAATGCCTACATATGTTATATACAAGGAACCATTTTTTAGAAAGAGACTTTACCACAGTACTAGTTAAGGTCAGTATATTTTGTCTCAAACATCACTGGAAGATTTCAATAAACAAGAAATTTCATGAGAACATAAAGACTAATTTGACCATTAATTAAATATATGTAAGAAAAAAGGGATATGAAATCTTTTTTTATTTCATCTTTTATATTTTTCCTCATGACTGTAAATCTGTTTTGTCAATGTAGGTGTGTATGTGGGGGGGGATGGGGGGATGGTGTTAACAGAGCTAACAAATAAAATGTGTGCAGTTGGTCATAGATGCGCCAAGCAAATTATGACAGATATCTTGGACACTGTTTTGGGGCAAAGTACTTAAAAAACAATGCACGAAATTTTTAGGTTTATTTATGTTTATTCAGCTTTTTAAAACATATTTCAGAGAGATACCTTGGTAACCTTAAAGACTTTCTGAGATTTATTCAAACTTAGAAGGACTTTTGCAGGTTTAAGAGGATTTATAAGATTCTCCCTTAACAGAAATATCGAGATTTATTCAAGCTGTGTACCATAGTTTGAAAATGATTTCCCCCTCAAACACAGTTACAGATTAATAAAATTATAAGGAACAAGATGTTGCTGCAACATTGGTTTTATTGCAGTATACAGATGACGTCTAAAGAATCGTCCAGTCAGTTAATAGACATAAATCTAAACTGAACTTTAAGAAGAATCTGAACTTCATGCATTTTCTATAAGAAATTAGGCTCGGGATTAGTACTGAGTTTTTTACTTTTTGTTGTTGATTTCAGAGCCAAAAGCTTCTAGGTTTCTTTAAAACGCAATTGTCAAATGCTATTTTTTACATAAACAATATTACAGACAAATGCAGAGAAACGAAAATTTCTTATGAAAAATAGAATTCGATTTTCAATTGACCTTTCTGTGTGGGCTCCTACTTTTTTTCATGGTGGTTAACAGAGAACACAACAGTCAATGAAATTTCTATTTTTGAACAGTTTGTTAAGACTGAGGGTGTCCAATACTATGATTTCTTAATTTTTGGGTTATCAAAAGTCACGGTTTCTTTTAAAATGAAATGCGTTTATTGCAATTTACTCCTATCAGCTTAAAAAAAACTTTAATGGAAAACTTCCCAAGGGCATGCATTCTATTTTCTACCTCTCTAGTAAACATACTAGTATGTAAAGTTGAGTTGCCATGGTCATTTCTTTATGGATTGAATAAGCCATGATGTGAGGAAAGTAAGAGTTTGTACATGAAGTTCTCAGACAGGGTTTCAAAAGCATTACTCCTAAAAATGAACATTTACTTACTGCGTTCGTTGCAGAGCTGGCAAGAATCAATAATTATTTTGAAAATCCTAGGGAAAACCGAAAAAGAAATTGGAAAGCTCCATTTCACTCTCCTCCAGTTTTCCAATGAAAGCCTTTAAAAACATTTGCTCTGGTTGTAACTGGTACTGAAAACCACTTTGGCCAAACCTTGCTATTGTTGTGCCTGTTTCTATGCCCATAGCTTCAAAATACATCAACCTGTAGAACTGCTTCATTCAGAATTCTTTATTTTCTCATTTACTGTTCGAATTGTCTGTATAACAACTGGCTTAATACGCCAGTTTAGAATTTTTTGAGAAGTCAACTTTTTATACGTTTTGATAAACCACTCGTTTTTATCCAGATTTGTTTTGTCCTAACAGCTTAATCGAAGGAGAGCAACACAATTAATGTCATCGATTTCTCTATTAGGATCCTATGAACTCCTTGATTGACCAGGAAGATTTTAACCTCAGGCACCTGAAATATCATGACAATGCAAGAGACAATGAAGACAACCCAGGGGAGAAGAAACCCAAAACTACAACCTTGCAATGCTTAGACGTATCAATACCAGTTGACACAGTCTGAGATAACGAGGAGAACTGTCATAATGCAAAGGGTGTAGTATTAACGCTTATATGGTGCCTATGGGAATAGAATGGCAGCTCAGTCGATAAGCCGAGTATTTCGAAGAATTGTTTACCAAACTGGCACCACCAAATCCACCAGAAATTAAGGAGACTAAGACTAATCTACCTATAGACTGCAGAAGACCGAGAAGAGCAGTAATCACGAACGTTGTGAAAAAAGGAAGCAATGGGAAGGCGCCAGTTCCTAATAAGATTCCGGTGGAAGCACTTACGAAATACCCAGGCGTATTTGTGGATATGTTGTACGAATTGTTTAAAAAGAAATGGGAAGTATAAAAAATTCCAACCGATTTGTAGAAGGACATCTCATCAAGATTCCAATGTACGGAGACTTCAGTTATTCCCAGAGGTTGAAGAGACCTGGTAACCAGAAGTTACGGGACCAACAGACAGACTTCAGAAAAAGGACAGGTCATGCACAGTGTGAACTGCAACTCTGCGGATCTTAGTGGAGGTTTCCATTGAGTGGAATTCATCACTCTCTGTGGACTTTGTGGAATATGAGAAGGCTTTGAACAGCGTGAAGAGGGAGAGAGAAAAAAAGATAAGGCGCTGTGGAAACTGATGAGATATGGGTTTTCTATAAGGTTTTTTTACATCATCAGAAAGTCGTATGAGGAAATATTGTCTCTAGTTTTCCATCGAGAACAATTGATAGAGTGGTTTGAGGTCAAACTGGAATATTACAGGGAAGTTTTCTCTTGCCATTTTTGTTTCTATTGGCCTTCGACTGGATTATCGAGACCATCGCCAAAGGAAAAGAAAATGACATTTAGTGAACCCTGTTGAAGCAAACTGATGATCTGGATTTTATATATGTCATGACTTTTTTTCTCACACTCACCGGCAGATGCAGGAGAAGTCAACAGATCTAGCTACCTTTTCTTGAGGGAAAACGTAAATCGTGACAAGCCAATCAGATTGGGTGGAGATTTTCTGGAGGAAGTAGATCTTTTCGTATGTGGGAAGTGTGGTGGACAAATAGGTAAGGTTTGACGCAGATGAAAATAACTAGATCACCAAACAAAAAGCAGCATTACCCCAGCTCAAGAATATATGGAGCTCCAGAACTATTGGCAGAGCTACCAAGATTCCTTTATTCAAATAAAATGTGAGGTACTGCTGTATGAAGCAGAGTCTGGGAGAATTACCAAAGCCACCACCAAAAAGATCCAGGAGTTCGCAGTCACCTATTAAGGACCATGCATATTTACCGGTTAGAGACTATCAACAAACATAGCCTGTGAGAAAGAGAAAGAGATACAGCAGTGTCCCATGAATGTACAGATGTTGAGGAGGAGGTGAGGATTGCTGAGGCACATTTTAAGGAACAGCTAACATCACCAGACAGTTCCTCCAAGAAGGAGAAAGTGAGGACGGCCAAGGAACACCTGCAAAGAGACCTTCATGCAGGATTTTCGTAAAGGGAGCTGAAGAATGTAGCGCAGGATAAGAACCTAAGCTCGAGAAGGAGCGATAGGTCTAATTAAGTACGTACGTTTCTCTTGCCTAACGTAGAAAAGGGCATTTGTATTTCCAGTCTAAATTGGTTGAACAACAAGCCTATACACATCGGTCAATCCTTCGTTAATTTTGATAATAACATTTTGCTTATGCACTTCTTTTAGAATAATAAATAAATCTAGAGATATGTACGCATTGGTTTAATAAACTAAGCATGTTTCTAACCTTTCTCAAGATAAGATGATAGTAGCAATCGTGGATTGAGGTAAAATGTCAGCATATTATTTTTGCAGGTTACTTATAAACACATTAGGCTCAGGCCCAGATACCTTTTATTTAAATTTTAACACAGGAAACTCAAATCATACAGACTCAAGCGGATGAATAAAAAGGACGACATCATTCTACTTACGTTGATAACAGATATCAACAATAGATCGAATTAGACCTTGACATGATGGCAGAGTGGCTACAACGAGTTTAAAGAAAATATCACGATTTTTTAGTATCTGTTGTAATATCCTCAGACTATTTTAATTAGTTTTCCTGGCCTATTTATTTCTTATGATTTGCTCACCGAACTTATGAGGAAAAGTTATTTACTATACCAGGAACAAGGCAAAGGGAAGGGAATAGTAGAAGTTCGTATAGGTGACATTATTATTGTTGATTATTTTTACTGTTCAGGGTAGTATTAAATTAATATTCGAGGTTTGGAATGTCAACTGTAGTCTTACATTCTCAGTAGTCAGTAGTAATGGGGCTTGCTTGCTAGGTAGACACGTGGCTGATCAGCTGAAGCTTCATATCACTCTAGGCAAGGAATTTATTAATATGGTGACATCAAACGGTTCAGAAAATACTGGCAAAACAGGTGATACAGCAGAGTTGAGTAGTTGTAGGCCAGTAAAATTTTATGATACATAGGCTGATTTAAAGAAACGAGGTGAATGAAAGACTAGTAAAGAAGAATCTACACCAGTACAGGTAAGTCTTCGTAGGTTGCTAGAGACACTAAATACCAAAGTAAAGGCAGGGTTTGATAGACTACCGAATGGATTTTACAGACGTTAGATCCCTTTGTGGTAGCTTACAGTATTATCCAAGTCGCATATCTAATTTTTCAGCTACAGCTGACCGATACTTCGAGGTATTAACCACACACTACAAAAACATTTGCATGGATACAGAAATACCAAGCTCCTTTTGCGGTCTTAAACGTTATTTTGAGTAATGTAATCCTTCTGAGCATTTTTGAGACCATTGAAGAGGAACAGAGAATTTTAGTTGTGGTGCAAGTTTTAAAGGGCCTGGAAATTGTCCTGAAGCAAAAACCACAGCGTGAGGGAGGAGCATCTACTGTGCATGCAGTGGCATGTGCTTGGCAGAGAAACTTTACAGCATACAAGAAACGGAGACTCTGACAAGTGTTTTTGGTATTGAATACTTCCGATATTATTTGCCTAGCAGGAAATTTACTCTATAGACAGATCTCTTAGCTTTGGTGACATTGTCGTGTAAGAAAGG
Organism: Morbakka virulenta; assembly: GCA_003991215.1. Taxonomy (NCBI): domain Eukaryota; kingdom Metazoa; phylum Cnidaria; class Cubozoa; order Carybdeida; family Carukiidae; genus Morbakka; species Morbakka virulenta. The sequence continues at coordinate 4,910,585 of RDPX01000006.1, read as the reverse complement.
CTTCGATCGTCTTAGTTGTTGACCAAGTCCTTAGCTATTTAAATTATTGAACTTCAATGTCAATTTGAAATATGAAATGCACCATGGGCAACGTGCTGCCAGGCATTTTGTCATGCTTATGTGCTGCCAGGGAGAAATTTGAATAAGAGAAATGGGACAATGATCATCATGATGTCTTAATTTATGAACTGTTTTCACCCATATTAGCAAGAACTGATATCTTAAAGGCAACTGAGGGTGATCCAGTGCTAACGCAACTTTCTCGGTGCTTCATAGTTTCCCCCAAAAGATCGACCTTAGTTTAGGCAGGAGCATTGTGGGATTTGAAGTCGAAGTTGGAAAAAGATAGAGAAGTCATACCTTCACACCCCTTATACTTTTATGAAAAGTACACATATTACTACTCTTTATATTGTTCTAACTTCATTACTTTCAAAGTAAATATTACGTAGCCCAGCCCTTACTTTTTTTCTTTTCTTGTTATCTCTATATACATTTCTTTTCAATTTTGACTCTTTTCTAAATCTCTCTCTCTCTCTCTCTCTCTCTCTCTCTCTCTTTCTCTTTTCGCTTTTCTCTATCTCCATTTATTGGTTCAAAGACTCGTTCTGGAATGTTAAAATTCTTTTTCTTATAAGCATTACAGTAAAAACGTTTTTCTGTTGACTGTTATGCCAGTTGCTCTTTTTCTATCTCACAAATGACATATTAGAAATGAGAACTGGTATATCACATTTGACAACATCTGATACCTTTACTGTATTTCCCTATTTCTGTAAAGTATGATGTACAAAGACATTACAAATTAGTATCTCATCGAACGAAAATAATATTACTCTAAAGTCAATATAGCATGTGAGTTTTCTAGAACTTAAGCAAAAGTCGTAAATCGAGGAAATAGGTTATTAACAATTAGATTCCTTAAATTAAAACAGAAATGCAAGCTTATTTTCTCGAGACGGGCTTGAGGTTCTCAAATCAAATGACTTAACAGAAAATTCTATGGTGGCATCATAATAATATTCTAAATCCATTACTTTAATACTTTTTATTTAAGTTCCTATTTCATACAAATCCCTCGATTAAAAAATATGACCATTTTTATAAATGGTTAGATGTAAGTATTCTCCCAAAGCAAAGAAGGAGTAAGGACTGAAAGTATTGTAGATTGTATGTTGTTGCAAGCTAATTTATAGTATATATGTAACCAAAAGCTCCAATTTTCTCAAAAAATGCGTTAATTTTTCCCTCCAAGACTCTGAGGTACATCTCCTTCAGTAAATGCCTGACGTGTTACTGTTTTACGCTTTAAACACAATGACCAAATTAAACAAGCAAAAGGAAGTAAATAATATCAAGGGAGGAAATAGAGCCTCATTCATTCTCCTTGTATTTCATGTTATTTTCTTTGAAAAATGCCCTTAGTAGCTTTTTTTGCATTGTATGTAAAATATAAATCTGATCCTTGAATGTAAACAGCATATTATCCTGCTATTACGAAAATTAGTGTCCATAATTAAACAGAGTTCGACTTTTTAAATCTGTCATACAGTGACAGAAGATCATTTTTATTCAAAGGGGTCCAGAAATGCCAAGTCAGTCACTGTGAATAGTCGCCATATTTAAGTTGCAGCTGTTTGTAGAACATAATCAACTGCGAGCTTTGTAACAGAAAAAACCTAAGAGAGCATATTTTCGTGGTATTTAAATATTCTAATTAAAAGCTTAGATAATTTGTAATGAATTCTTTACGTTTATTAAAGCTCATTTGAGCAAAATAATCGCTTAAACTTAGTTTAATGACATATTTTAAAGAATCAACATATTTTTAAAAAGGAGTATCTCGTGACAAAGCCTTAAGAAGAGTGTTGGGTGATGAGATAACCATAATAAAAAAGAAGCAGACTAAATTTATAACTTAAATGATCGACCGATGTCCATGAACAGGGGCTTTGAATTTTTGAAGGTCATAGGTAATTGCAGAACGTAACGATGATAGGGAAGTACAGATTTATATATATGGCTCATAAGGAATCCATTATTCTTTAATTAATGTAATATTTTGTTTTATGTTTATGTTTTTACTCTATTCGATAAAACATGTCATTACAAAGAAAAATAACTATAAATTTAACTTTTCGATGAAGTGGAAGGTTGTCAAGTTTTACTTCTTTTAGGGATCAGATTGTAATGACATTATTCACAAAATCATGACATTTGCAATCCATTTCCCTAAGAAGCAAGGTCCTGGTGGCTCAATGGAAGAGCATCTGATTGGTGATCAAAAGGTTGCGGCTTCGGAATCCGCCTAGGACAAATTTGCTTCTCCAAATTTTTAGCGTTTACTGTCATAACTATTGATAGTCATGACATTCCCATTCTTCTCTCCTGAGAAGCAAGCTCCCGTTAGCTCAGCATAAGAACATTTGACGGATAATTAATCAGAAGGCCTAGAGTTCGTAGCCCGTCTGGGACAACTTCGTTTCCCCAAAATTTCCAAATTTAAACTTCCTAACAATGTCAGAAAGCCTTTTGTTCATTTATTTCGTCAATATTTATACCTGTGATATCACCCAAGCTGCACCCTTTGATCCATGAAGCTATTTTTCACTTTAAAGTAAACTTGGTTCTTGTTAGGGGAACTAAAATAATATGTATTGTTGTCTTCCGTATCATTGCTAAAATGATATAAAATAATATTTTTAATTGGATAAAAGGGGTGAGCCTTCATTGTTTGCGAGTTTAGAGGGCGTGGTATTCAAGAGTTCTTTCCTCTAACCAAGTGATAACTACAATCAGAGTTTTTCCCCGATTCGCCGCTGGTCTTAACTTAACAGAAATTTTTTTTCCTGGCTACGATTTACCGATAATAATTTCTTCATTATGCTCTGTGCTCAAGAATGTCTCATTTCCATTATTTGTAAATTTATACATTTCTTCTAGTCCAAAATAGGGTAGGAAATCCACAACCAATTTTACATCAAAATGTTCTAAGTTAGATAAACACAAAATTCTATACCAAAATCGGAATGTAGTGTAGTGAATCTTCCAGTTACGCCAGTGTTAACGTCTCAGTGTTGGGTCCTTAAGTCACATTTTCTTTAAGTGAAGTTTGTAAGCAATCAGGTTACCAAATTTATATATAAACTTCTTTTGCAATAAGATACGCACATACAAAAAGTTTGCTTTCGATGTAACACGAGCTTTTCGAGACCATGATTTTCCATCATGTATTCTAACCGTATTCCCCGGTTCAAGTTGTGGTAACGATCGGTTATTTGTGCGATGTTTGGAGGTGGTCGGTTTAACTTGATGTGGTTTGACTGTTGAATCAATATAGCTGGTAACAAAGTACGTGGTTGACGATTGAAAAACATTGCAGCTGGAGATGGTGTGTTTTTATCTTATGGTGTAGCTTTCAAATTGTGTAAAGCGAGATGAATGTCCTCATTATTACGTTTTACTTTTATCAATGTTTTCTTAACTGTTTGCACCGTGCGTTCTGTTCTATGCCATACCTTTGTGGATATTTTGGACTGCTAGGGTTATGTTCAATGTCCCATTTTTTACAAAAGTTGTTGTATTCGGTAGCACTAAACTCTGGGCCATTGTCGGAGATGATTTCCTTTGGTATACCATATCTTGCAAAAATGGCTTTAGTATGCTGAATGACGATGGTACTTGCAGCATCAGGCAATTGGCTTATGTCAAAGAAATCTGTATTTATTTTTTTATTTATTTATTTACGAAATTAATACAGGATAACCAATTCAAAAATTTTAGAAATATATAGATATTTACAAAAACTTCTGTTGTCAAATGGGTCCTGTTTTAAGCTTAAAAGGAAAATAACAAAAAGGTATTTGAGAAATCTGATTTACTCACAGATTCGAAATCTGAAAAATTTAAAACCTCGATCGATCCACTGAAGTTTAACTTGGAAGATTGAATGTGATTTGCTAAACCCGCCTGAGAGTTTGGACTGTTGTCAGTTTAATTTGAATCTAGAAGCTAAAATTAGATATATACGATAATATAAAATCTTTATTTATTTAGATAAAAACTTTCAAAACTTTGTCAAATAAAACTATAAATTCTTTTGTCGAGGTCTCACTTCGAACTTCAATTGGCAGTTCATTATATAATTTTTCCCCAAGAAATCTAAAACTTTTCTTCGTAGAATCGTTTCAGACGGGGTAGTCTTAACATTTTCCCTTTATTTCTTGTCCTGTTTTTCATAACTTCGAAATATCCTTTGAAATTTTCGCACACATTATGATTGATACAGTTAAAAACTTGAACACACGTACGACGTTTTTGTAAAGTTCTTATTAATATAGCATCTATTTCTTCGTAAGAGCGCTTTTTGAAGATTATATGAAAAGCTCTCCTCTCAAAACTGGAGGAGAGCTTTTCATATAATCTTCAAAAAGCGTCTTCAAAAATCTTCTTAACTGTATCAGTATAAGAACTAGTGATTATCGAGAAGTAGGTGAAAATCGGTATCAACATGGTCTTGTATAATGTGAGAGCTGCTTCGGATGTTAGTTGTAGACGAACTCTTTTCATCAAATAGAGTCTCGATGATGCCTTTTTATATACAGCGTCAATATTGTCACTCAACGAAAGAGTTTGATCTAGTTTCACCCCGAGGTACTTGTATCTTACTGTATTTGCAAACTTGTTAAAACAGTACCTGATATCTAACGATTGATTCTTGACTTTTTGGGAAGACCCAAAAAGCATGACTTCGGTCTTTCCCTTTTTTGTGTTCATCACAAGATCCATGGATTCCAACCAATCAGCAATTCTGTTGAAATCTGACTGCAACCTGTCTTGAATTATTTCTTTCGAACTTCCGGAAAGGTATATCACGGTATCGTCTGCATAAGTGATAATTCTTGCATGTTGTAGGACAAATTCAATCTCATTAAAGGTTATCAAAAATAGTAAGGGCCCCAGAATCGAATCTTGAGGCACTCCACAGGTGACTTTTTGTAGCTCCAAAATTTCTGTACCAACTCGTACCGACTGAGTGCGATTCAAAAACTAATTCGTACAAAGATCTCTTTGGGATCCATAAATACCGTAGGAAGATAAAGATTCTAATATTTGACCGTAGCCCAGCATATGAAACGCTTTGCTGAGGTCGATAAAAATGGCTTGTGATATAAAGATTGTTTATCTTTCTATCACAAGTAATGAGGCCATGATCACTCAGCGTATATAGAACAACTTTAATGTTTGTTAATGACTCAGGTTTGTTAAACAATATAACATCGATTAAAGTTTGTGAGTGTGTTGTTATACGAGTTGGACTATTTATCAATTGAATAAAACCATTAAGTAATAAAAGATCTTTAATGGTTTGTCACACTTGTCATCAAGATAATTACTGTTGACATCTCCGATAATTATAGTCTATTTCTTCTCACGAGCCATTTTCCAAAGAGTTTCATTGAAAATTTCAGTGAAATTTTTACAAAGATGTTTTGAACTATTTGGTGGCTTAAACAAAACACACACAAAAATATGGCGTTGAGTGTTTTTGTAAAATTTCCAAACATAAAAATTCGATTTCCGAGTTTTCGCTGTCATGTCTCCTTAAGTACTCAATCTCCTGATTTACATAAATTCACCTCCTCCTGCATTCTCTCTATCTATTCTCTCGAAAACAAATCCAGGAGCTTGAATTAAACTACTTGGAATAGAAATGTTTAACATAGTCTCTGTAACTCTAAAAATCTTAAAGTTTTGCTCAACAACGAATAACGAAACTAAATCAATTTTTTCCAGTAATCCACATACATTTAAGTGCCCAATTGAGAATTTTGCACATAAAGCAAAACCCAAAGAATCAAGCAAAATAAAAAATATAAGCCAAGTTGCATTAACACGTCTGCTCTCCGCCATGTTTGAAGCAAGCTGATAAAAGTAAATCGAGCTCTCTATTTTCCTGTGTAGAACCAATGGTGAGGGCAACAAGTTGATTTTTAAAAACAAAATAACTGTTGTTGTTCTAAATTGATGAGAATTGCTTCATACTCACCCCACCAAGTATAGGTTGTTTGTTGACTGCTCTATTTTGAAATAATCCGCCATGATGGAAGTTCTGGACAGGAGGTCGATGTTCACAAATAAAAATCCAAGTATTTTGAGACTATTATCCCAAGACCATTATCCTGGGATTGATCTGGTTCAAACCAAATTCGAAAATGAGATTACCTTATTGAAATATAAAAGGTAAATCTCAACAGTTAAACGCAAATGTTAAGCATTCAGATAATTGTCCATCGAGATCTGTGCCTTCATTGATGTAAAAAAACCCAAATCCGTTAGGTTCAGTGCTATTCCAGCTTCAACATTTCCTTACAAGTTGATAAATGTTAACAATTCAAATTCAGTGGAAACGTACTACTAATACCTAAAAGTCTGACATGAACCATAAAAAATGTCCTCTTAGTACAAGAACAGGAGCTGAAAAATACACGTACATCCGTCACGCTGAATGAATGCCAATCAAGCATAATCAACAATCAAAAGGTATTGCTTGCTAAAAAAGGTGAAATAGATCTGTTCCAACTTTATAACATGGTGTTGATGGTATGTCTTGAGGAATAGGTGGTTCACTTTGTTGATGGTTACTAAACTGTTGGCATTGGCTACATATAGCGACAGTGTCTTCAAATTGTGCACTCATGCCGGGCCAATATAAAGTTGAACGAGCTTTTAACTTAATTGTCCATATGTCAACATGTCCTTGATGAAGAATTTGCAGCATCTCTTTTCGCATCGATGTTGGTGCAAGTATTCGATCACCTTTCAATGTGAGTTTGTTGTTGATGGGTAACTCATCTCTGAAGTTGTAGAATGTTAATGCAGATGGATCGACATCAGCACGGTGTTGTGGCCATCCGGTTTTAATGTAGGTTGAAAGAATGCTGAGAATTACATCATCGGATGTAGCTTTCTGAATTTGTTTAAGTCGGACATTGCTCATTGGCATGTTGGCAATTACTGAGTGTACGTAAGCTGTCATCTCTTTGTCAGAACTTTCTGGAGAGTCATCAGGTAGAGCAGCACGACTTAAGGTGTCTGTTACATGTGCATCCTTTCCGTGTTGGTAGTTCATGGTGAAGTCATTGCGTTGGAGTGTGAGTAGAAATCGTTTAAGACGAGCTGGTGCTTTTGATAATGCTTTGTTGAAAATTGACTTCAGTGGTTGGTGATCATTGTAGACATGGAAATCTTGGCCACATATGTATTCCCGACATTTTTCACATGCAAATACTATAGATAAAAGTTCACGTTCTAATGGGCAATAATTTTGTTCTAAAGAGTTAATGATCGTGAAGCACATGCGACTGGGTGCCATCGATTATCATGTTTTTGTTATAATATTGCACCTTGTCCTTGTTGAGAAGAATCTGAAGAAATTCTGGATGGCAGGGTTGGATCACAATATTTTAACACTAGACTGGTGGTGATAACGGTTTTCAGCTTCCCAACTGCTTCAATTTAAGGAGTGTCAAAGTTATACACAACATCTTTTTCGAGAAGAAGACGAAGTTGTGCAGTTTCATCGGATAAATTAAGAATAAGAAAAGAAAACGTTGTAGTTCTTTCACGTTCGTTGGGTTCGGCATTTCAACTATTGCAGATATTTTATTAAAGTAAGGTTCCATACCTTGAGCAGAAACTGTGTGTCCTAAAACGTAAATTTTAATCGTCATAAATTTACATTTTTCTTTTTTTCAATTTAAGTCCACTTTTTTGAATAGCTTGTAGATATTTACGAGTACGTTGTTCAAGTTGCTCTTTTGAAGATCCCTATATGATGATGTCGTTTGAAGCATTGGCGACTCCTTGAACTCCATATTATTTCGCCTACACCAGTCTGACAAATTTCACTGGCTGAGACTATACCGTACGGCATTCGAAGATCACTAAAACGACCTAAATGAGTGTTGAAAGTAAGTAAGTGTGAGCTTTCTTCATCGAGGGGTATTTGCCAGTATGCGTTGGAAGCATCTAGTTTAGGGAAGTATGTCCACCGGCCACTTGAGATAGGATGGTTTCAATTGTTGGCACCTTATGATGGTGACGTTTAATAGCTTTGTTGAGATTACGAGGATCGAGACAAATACGAAGATTTTCATTTGGTTTAGTAACAATCACACAAGACCTAACCCATCAGTAGGTTCAGTAACTGGAGTAATGATTCCTAATTTTTTCATACGTTTACGTTTATGATTTACTTTTGGACGAAGATTAATTGGTACATTTCTACACACATCAATAACAGAAGGTACATCAGGATCAGTATAAATGTGGTAGTTTTTATCAAGAGTTCTGAGTTCATCGAAACATTCACTAAATTTACAAAAGTATGCATTGTCATTATCAACAGAGTCAATACGTTCTATCAAGCCTAAACGGCAACTGGTCTCAAGTCCGAGGATTGGTGTATTACCAGATTCAGATACTACAAACGATACAGGTATTGTCTTAGTTTAACGTTTAATGAATACTATATACTTACCAGCAACAGGAATTGGAGTACCATTATATGCAGTTAATTTAGCATTGGTTTTATGTAGTTTTGGACGTTTAATAAGACGTTGATATGTGTACATAGGAAGAACATCGGCTTCAGCTCCGGTGTCAATTTTGTATGAAACTGTAGAATCATTAGTATTCAGTGCGACAAACCATTGTTTTGAGGACGAAGTATCAATATCAGTTTTGTAGATTGTGACATCGGTTGAGTCGTTGTCAGCCTTTCTGGTGGCATCAACGAGGAGTTGGTGAGTGGAAGTGAGTTCGAGTGATCCAAGGAAGAAATTGTCAGCATCGGAATCGTCAGATGAGGATGAGGATGATGATGAAGTGTCATGGCTAAACTGGTGGAGTTTTTTATTCTTATCTTGCTTTTATTTTTATTTTGGATTTTAGTTGAGAGACTTTTCTTGCAACATGACGCAAAATGTCCTTTTCGTTTACAATTGTTGCATGTTTTGGCATATGCCGGACACGCATCTCTGGGATATGACCCCGCGCAGAACTTACAACTATTAATCATTTCTCTGTTGGACAACGATTGTGATGGAGGAGGTGGATTAGATTGGTGGTTCGATTTACAGAAATAATCAACATTTGAGGCAGACGCGAATGAACGACCATCTTGTTGTTGCATAGGTTTCGTTTGTTGTTTGAAGGCTCCACTTGCACGGCAGTTGACAAGTACTTTTTGAAGGTTAATGTCATTGTCACGTAGTAAGCGTTCTTGTAGTATTTTGTCCTTCAAACCTATTATTACGATATCCTTAATTAATGAGTCACGTAAATCACCAAACTCACAGTCCTCACTAAGCTTTCTCAAACGAGTGTAAAATTGATCAAACTTTTCTTCATCTATCTGATGGGCAGTAAGAAACAAAAAACGTAAAAATGTCAAGTTTTTATGCTGCTTGAAATATTCGTCAAACTTCTAAATAATCATATCGTACTTCATATTGTCCCCTTCATTGAAAACGAAAGTGTGAAAAAATTCTTTAGCGGAGTGCCCGATAAAATGTAATAAAATCGAAGATTTTACTGAGTCACTTTTTTCGTTGGATTTGGTGGCTTGGAGAAAGTTTTGAAAATTGTCCTTTCAAACTTTCCATAGTTCAGCTAAATTTCCAGAGCTGTCCATGTTTAGAGCTTTCAGAGATTTCAGACAATCCATGTTTAAGAAATGTGAGAAACAATTAACTTAGCACACGCAGTGAGATACTAACATAAGCATCCCAATAACACTTGAAATAACTAAAAATATCACTTCTTCTTGCTTCTGTGAGATCGTTCTCACAGCATGTTATGACACGTAATGAGGAATTAGGCATATAAAACTACAATCCAAGTAGATTTATAAAACTGTATCTTTAATCGTTTGTCTACAGTTTGGAGCCCATTTTGATAAGGCCCTGGTCACAGAAGGTTCACAGCTATTTGCCATGCACCTGAAGTTAGATCACTAAATTCATAATGGCAGCTTGCAGATGTGAGGGCGAGTGTTCACAGCAGCATGAAAACAAGTATACAACAGTTATGAGAAGTTACTTAAATATTTTCCAGAAGACAACAACGAAATGTTTTTTCGCTATTTTCAATATTTGGAGTACAACTTTTCCTTTTGTACAACCTATATAAAAGTATGACTTTCTTGGACCAGTTCAAAATTATTTTAGTGAAAACAGTACTCTAAAACCCTACTATCTATCAGTTTTAGACAGGCATAGATTTGTTACGATGTAATGTGACAAAAATTAATAAACACAATATTCAATATTTGGCAGAATTTTTGCCATATGTAATCTCTTTATTATTTGTTGTTAGTGCCTTATTACGTAAATCTTTCTGACTTCTGATTGGTCAGGCTGTAAGTTTCAAATTGTTTTCAAATGTGTGATGAAGTATTGCTGTGGTAAGAGAATAAACGTGTAAACAAAATCAGCCGGTTGGTAAAATTCACTCAAAACAAAATTAAAGTCAGTTTNATCCCAATAACACTTGAAATAACTAAAAATATCACTTCTTCTTGCTTCTGTGAGATCGTTCTCACAGCATGTTATGACACGTAATGAGGAATTAGGCATATAAAACTACAATCCAAGTAGATTTATAAAACTGTATCTTTAATCGTTTGTCTACAGTTTGGAGCCCATTTTGATAAGGCCCTGGTCACAGAAGGTTCACAGCTATTTGCCATGCACCTGAAGTTAGATCACTAAATTCATAATGGCAGCTTGCAGATGTGAGGGCGAGTGTTCACAGCAGCATGAAAACAAGTATACAACAGTTATGAGAAGTTACTTAAATATTTTCCAGAAGACAACAACGAAATGTTTTTTCGCTATTTTCAATATTTGGAGTACAACTTTTCCTTTTGTACAACCTATATAAAAGTATGACTTTCTTGGACCAGTTCAAAATTATTTTAGTGAAAACAGTACTCTAAAACCCTACTATCTATCAGTTTTAGACAGGCATAGATTTGTTACGATGTAATGTGACAAAAATTAATAAACACAATATTCAATATGTGGCAGAATTTTTGCCATATGTAATCTCTTTATTATTTGTTGTTAGTGCCTTATTACGTAAATCTTTCTGACTTCTGATTGGTCAGGCTGTAAGTTTCAAATTGTTTTCAAATGTGTGATGAAGTATTGCTGTGGTAAGAGAATAAACGTGTAAACAAAATCAGCCGGTTGGTAAAATTCACTCAAAACAAAATTAAAGTCAGTTTATTGTGGCAAGAAATTATATGCACAGAATTCAACGCGTGGATGAATTTCTCCTCATTCACGGCAATCTTGGACATTGATTTACCGACATACAAGAGGAAATTCAGTTCTTTACAGTAACTTTAGGAAATGATTCATACACCTTTGTCCATGGTGTACCGCCTGTTTCAAATCCAGTTTTACTGATTACTCCCTCCTCCTTTAGGGTCTTTCAACGATGGAATACTGTGAAAAGGATTGTGGCTCCGGTATCTACTAGATGTGCTATTAGTGAAAAATGTATATCGTTGCCCGCAGTTTCATTGATATAGTTATTTCTAGCGAGAGATACATTTGTAGCCAACTTGATAGAAAATAACACATTGCCTTGACGTAAATCTGAAATCTTTATACAAAGTTTTGCCAGGGTTTAAGGGTTGAATGTGTTTGTGCTAACTTTTATGAACTCTCTCTTTTGATTTATTGATTTCTTTTTTTTTTTTGTTCATTTTCTTGTGCTTATTTATCTGGCAACAACATAAAATGTTATTTCAATAAAACATGTCTATATCTGGTAGTTTGGCTTTTAGCTAATGCTTGCTTTGAGGGTTGAAGCCACGTCGTCTGTTTCTTGGTGATGGTTGTAGTCTTTTCATTATTTTATTTTATTGATCCCTTCTTCAGCCCATTCATTGTAATAATAGATTGCTAATCCCTCTGCCACTGATTGTATGGAGTGGAGGGGGATTCAAACACCTAAACAAAGGCAACTACCTGGGCCTTAGGGAGAGCTGCGAAAGTCCACTCAAAATCAAGATAGTAAATGTAATGCTATTGATGGAACATATTGTATTTTGTTATTTCATATTTTTTAATTGTTATAATTCAAATTATCTGAGTTGTATCTTGCTTTAACCATGCTTTATAGATCTTAATATATCGGTACAGGAAATGGTGCTCACGTGTGTGATAGCACTCTCCCCTATCATTCAATCAGAGAATGACTCCTGCTGTCCGGCCCGTGTAGGGAAAAAAGTGAGCATAACAAAACATCATGTCTTATTTATATTTTATGCATTGTATTTTAACTTAAATTTGCTTATCTTGGCTTTGAACACAAACATGGTGTTCCTCTATTACCCCCTTGCGATGATGCCAAGGTAAGATTCACGAAATCTACTAATTTCCTTGAGAACGGTGATCCTGAGGCTCTTCTTTCAGTGTCACATTCTCTGCAGGAATTAGGTCTACTTCTATATTCCCTTAACCTCCCTTAAACTCACAAATACTTTTACCAAGATTCTATATTTCCTTTCATTTCATTTCATAATTATGGGATTTTACTTGTAGACCTCCTATTGTCTAAAAGCACTCCTTTCCATTTCCATTCTGCTCAGTCACTCTTCGTTTCCCATATTGTTAAGGCAAGTGACAAATAGTGGATAATCCAATATTCGGTTCAGCCAAAAAAAGCCTAAGTGTGAGTGTCAAAACGGTTGGGTTGTGAAAAGAGATAGAACGAGACCGGTCTTGACATTATAAACAGTCTTAACACAATGTTATTAATCGATATAACATTAAAATAGGAACGTTAAAAAATATGCTAAATTCACAATTTCTTGTAAACGGAGATCATATTAATCGAGAGTGAATAGTATTTCCTTGTTTGTTTACATCCTCTGGCACTCTTCAACATTCGAAAGTCATTCAAAACCTTTTCTCGAAAGTTTTAATCCTTCTTTCACGTCTTTAACGGATACTTGTTTACATTTCACATCTCACACCCATGAGAGCAACCCACTACAGATGAAGATCTTCCAAGCTCCGTTTTG
>RDPX01000006.1:4839139-4870412 GCA_003991215.1 Morbakka virulenta | reverse complement strand
AAGGACAACAACAATTTCATTCACGGAAATAACACAATTAATCATAACAAGCTTTTAAAATTCAAAAAGTTTTCTATAATTTCTTAGCCAACATTGAGAATTTTTCGATAACACAGGGCTTTTTAAAAGATCACCAAAATCAGCGAGGAGTTTTCTTAAAAAAAAGGCCATTTTCCGAAGACCAACATACTTGAAGGTATAACGCATTGCAGTCAGAAATAAATAAAACACAATAGTTCAATAACATGTAGGGGAACTATATTTTTACCAATCGAACAGACCACACAAGGGATATACACACACACACACATATATATATATATATATATATATATATATATATATATATACCATACAACATGGTGTGTCCCAATCCACCCACCCATATATGAATTCCTCTTTCCCTCTGTTAGATATTTTCTCCTCTGACCGATCATACGTTTTTATGGAAACACGATTTGCTGTCAATCTGAGGTATAAACAGATTTTCACTAAACATTTCGCTTGAGCATTCTGGGACATTTTTCTGTCTGATCGGGGATGCCAGGGACAAGGCCTCGAGTCTAGGATTGGTGCAGGTCAAGCAAGGACCTATGGACAAAAGACAGTTTGTCAAATATTCATGAAACTGTGCAAAGTTATAAGATGAAAATTTTGTTTATAAGTGTATATTTTGATATAAGAGTGATGGAACAATAATTTTGAAAAAAAGTAGACAGTTAACTAATTCAGATCAAACCCAACAAGTATAATAAGCGTCAGACCCTTCCGAAGTATAGTCAGAAATACATCAGTCGATGACTTAAAAAGGTGAAATGAGATTAACTATGGATGCTCCATGTCAATGCTTTTGGTTTTCCGATAAAACAAGAGCCAATTCAGATCAGATTGCATGTAAAAGAGAATTCCTTGCCAGAATAAAAATTACAGTCACCAGGATTTGAAAGAACCCTCATTGTTTAACACTTCAACAATTCGCTCTTGTGTTTTTCAACTAAACATTTCGAGACTCTAGGTTACTGTATTGATTCTTAAATCCCTTAGATTCATTGTATGGTTTAGAGTCTTTTAGACAGCTTTATACCAAGTAGAATAAGTTTACACCCTTGGGGTCACTTAAAAGTAGTTTTATATGAATTGCAATTAAAGAGATTTGATCTTCATTCTGCATAATAATGTTACAGTAAGCCGAAATTAAATCAGAACACAAATATAAAAATTCTTAGCAAGGATATTATTTACATGCAGTTCTTTGTTCACGGCTGAATGTTTTCTGACAAAGTGAAGGCATTGTAGTAAGGTAACACTTTGAAATGGTCCCAGTTGTGGTGTACCCAAAGTGTCTGGTTAGTTTTTTAAATAATTTAAAGTCAAGTATTTTGCTATCACTCAACTTTGCAAAACAAAACCTTAATATCGTTATGAAGGATATTCATATTTTTGGCTACTTCATAAAGCGAAGAGAAAAAGTACTGAAAAATCTAAAGGATATTCTTGAAGGATCTATATATTTGAAAGATCATTTGAAGGGTGTTTTAAACCCTGCAATTTGTACTAATGATTTAATAAAAAAACAGAATTCTGAGATCCTGGGATCAAAATTTTGATTATTACAAAAATTGATGGCCCAAAGTAAGTATTTGACAAAATCAAAAGAAATTTAGCTGGCCTATTAGATGACAAAAACTTTCTTGAAAAGTAAGAAAAGAAGTGGTACAAAATGATTACTCCATAAAAAGATGGGAAAAGGTACTGAAAAATTGAAACAAAAAAAAGAAATATATGAGAAAAAAATGGGAACATGGACCAGAACTCAACAGATCTTACACATTACAGGGATTTAGGTTGTTGCAAGCTTTTGTTTAAAGTTATTAACGAAAATTGGTATTTCAACTTGATAAAATTCAATTTCATAACATTAGAGAAAAACAATTCAGTTTTTTCCCCAGTTTTTATCGCAATAAAATCATAGAAACGTTTAAATGAGCAACGAGCAATGAGCAATAGGAAAAGCATAAACTGGGCATAGTAAAACCTTGTTTTCTTACAAGAATGTGTTTTTAACATTGTATTTACTGGTCAATGCTTACCTCTACACTGAAAAACTACTATTGAAGTTAAAGGTAGGCTGCTGAAATGTAAAGATGGATAGAAACTTATAACTGTTAAACACCCTTCTGTTTGTAGCGGATCTTGTTCAATTTTAATTGTTTTACCTTTAAGTTTACCTTGTTCAATAATCTGATCAACAAAATCTATGGACGTCTGTATTTTCATGTTAAAATTAAATGACATTGAATTAACATTCACATTCTTACTAATATTTTTCCCAATGGAAAAAATCGTAGTGTTTTCACTTCTATTTAGGTCTCTTTCTCATAAAGTTTTTTTCCTCTACGAAATCAAAACTGCTATTCTACTGAAAGTCAAACAAAGAAGTAGCTAGGTAGGTAGATTTCTGTGTATAACTAAAAGTCTATAAAATGCTGTTGCGAATGGATGGACAAGAAAGAGAGACACTGTTAGGAGAACGAAGTGAGATATTCCCAAGCTTTATAAAAGACTGAGACAGAAAACAAAGCAGACAATAACAACTTGTAACAGGGAAGAAAATGAATAAATAGTCTATGAAACACAGGGTAGAAATAAGGTAAAAAGATTAATCAGTAAAAATAAATAGTTTTTGTACTCATTAGGTCAAGAAATTGCTCCTTCCGGTTGTTTTGCTATCTGTACTTAAACAAAATGAAAGCACAGTACCTTGTATTGTATAGGGAATGATAACATAGAGATTTGTAATACAGAAAATAGATGTTTTCTTCTTCCTCATGTCTACAATTGTTGAAAAGATTTCTTTTCTGAATGAATGACCTTGATACAGAATCTCAAAAGGGTCGAGAGTTTGGGTCTAGAAAACAAGAAATGAGACGGAAAGAAGTTCTTTTATTCGTATGAATTAACCTAAAGTAATCTGATTACAGAATGAAAATAGCTACCTTCAAAATTGCTTTGAATATGGAAATGGAAATAAAGAGAATACTACGATTGAAATGAAAAGGTTGGGTGGGACAATTACTTAAAAGAGGAAAGTTACCCAAAGGCTTGTTTATAAATTCATTAATTATCATGGTCTTCAAACCCTGGAAGAGTACTATTAGACGTTTTCCAATAACATTCATATACAGAAATAGAAACGCATTCAGTGATAAATGTAATCCTGTTTCAGGTTAATTACTTTCTTTTACTACAACATGTTTCTTGGATTATTAATTATCTACCCCCTAGAAAGGGATTTGATCTCCAAAATACAATCCTGTAGTGATGGTGTCTCCTCCTATCTAGATTTAGTTTTAAATGTTTCATTAATCGACGTATATGAAACCGAGAAATCACCAAATTTATCTCACTGAAATTGAAGTCCTTAAATATCTTTAAAATGTCAAGGGTAAAAACTCAAAGGGACAGGATAATATACCCGGAAATTTCCTCAAAGATACAGCCTATGTCCTGACATTAATCTTGAACTTTAAGGACTCAGAGGAAGCCACGGATATAAGAGCTTTATCATGTCATGAGTCGTTCGCTTTTTCTGAGCTAAAAAAGCTCACGACGCATGACATGGTAAAACTCTTGCATCTACAGCCGTTAATGTTTGAAATTAAGCTATCGCACAAAACATTTAGATTTCCATTCTTTGAATTTGTATCCAGGTTTCATCTGTTTGATAACAATATTACTCCAATCTAGTTCTCGTGACTGGTTCCCAATTTTAGATATTATTTAGATAGTTTTCAGAGGTTCAATTCGTGTCATTTCTTTCCTTCGTCCTTTTGTAGTTTGGTTATTACGTTCTATAATATTATATTATATCATGTTACACTATATTATAAGGTAAAGCCTCTCTCGATCGAAGACTTGTTTCTTTTAAAACTACAAAAAATGCTGCTTCGTGTGAATTGCAATCGAATTTGAATATGGAAGAAACATTGATCTCACGTTAGAAACGTGTTTTTTGGCGAGAAATCTGTCGAGTAGGCGATTTAACCCAAATATTTAAAAGGAACAAAAGAAGAATACGAAAACAGTCGGTTTCACAAACTTTAATTCTGAAAGTCACTCTTTCCTTATTATTTTAAACGCGAAGCCGTCAAACAAAACTTTTTACATAAGTCCAAGTGCTGTACATACGAAAAGCATATATTTTAATAACCACCGAAAGTCATGGAGAGGATAAGCAATAGAAAAATTGCACTTGTCTATAAAAAGTTTTGATATCAATGATTTAAGTAAATTGTATTATTTACAAATTACCAATTCTTTTCTAACAGTATCTGTAAAATGACAGTAATCTTGATTAGAAATCGAGTGGTGTGTTCAACAAGAAACATATATGTTCAATATGTTACAATCTAATAATAGGTGGCCAGGCCTTTTTTCATAACTTTTGAAAGCACTTGCAATAAGCGAGTTATTGAGACAAGTTGTTATTCACCTTGCCTGCCATATACCGTTGCTGGTGTCAACACTGCATACCATAGTTGACCACTGTTTCCTGTCAGAGTTGATCTTATCCATCCATCTCAATTTAGGTCTACCTCGTGGATAGCTACTCGCAGCATTTATTTCCAGTGAATTTCTAGTTATGTGCTCTTTATCTCGGCGAGTAATATGTCCATACAATGACAAGCGTCTCTTAGCAATAAAGGTCGTCATCAGACAACTTGTGATCTTCTTTAAAAGAGTCTGCAAAAAGAAAAGGGCTGTTGATATTGCTTAGACAGGCAAGCTTAGATACGTAAGAGTGTAAAAAGAGAAATTAGAGCAATTATTCCAAAATAAAATGAAACGAATCAGTGTTGAAGGACCTTAATATAGAAAATCAAAAGACGATGAAGCAGACAACTGCAATTTTAAGGGAGAATTTTCGTTACAAAAGCTTAGAATACTTATTTATCATCAGAAAAATTGAAGGGCAGGGGAAATAGGTGCCAAACAGAGGCATTATTTTACCGAAAGTTTAATTTTCTGGACAGCAGATAAACATTACAACAACAATGCCTTCTTGATGTTTGCTGAGATCATATCTGAGCAGAGATCCATGATTACCAATGTCAGTTCCGGACAACGCTAATGATGATGATGACAATGTTGATGATGAGTGCGAAGGAAGAGTGTCCGCTTTGACGCACGACCTTAATACGTGTTTTTTTTATTTCGAATATGGGTTATGTTTTGGTTTTTCGATTTATTCCAGTTAAATACTTAAAATAACAGGTCTTGAGTTAACGTGTTTTATTTTCGAAAGAAAAAACATGTTTCAAATATTATACGATGTCATGTGGTATAATAAACTGACCATTTAATTGCTCTGTTGTTCCTATCTGGTTGATCTGGAACAATTAGCTTCGAGGTCTCACTAGGTCCTTTCAGACAATGTCATTAAAGCTGCAGACATAGGTTGGTCTTTTTATTTACAAAGGAAAATTCTCTTTGAAATGACATCTAAAATCCTCATAACTAATGACGAAAGTTTAAAATTTAAGCCTGTTCTAATTAAAGCATTTTCTTATAATTTAAGTAAAAATCTCAACTCATACATCCTCAAAGGAACTAGAATCTACAGCCTCAACGTTAATGAAAACTAATCCTTCTACTTATAAATTTTAGTTCCTGGCTAAAATCAATAATCTAGATAATCCAGGATGACCCACTGTTTCTGCTTGCTTTTGTCCTAAAAAATACCTTACCAGACCTGTGTACTAATTTAGCTCGTTCATTCTCTGCCTTGATACGTCCAACAATATTCTAATTTTCACAGAGAACAAAAAATTTCTTTTCATCGACATTTCTAAGGATGATGCTGTAATACATGTGAGAGATTACACCTCGCAAAGAGACAAAGACAACCCACCTGCTCTTTATCTTTTTCCTTCTTTTACAATGGTTTTCATTCGGTGTGACGATGTACTATGGAGGAAACGTTTAGAGCGAATAGATACTTGCCGTCTATATCTTATCTCGAGGGGCAAATTTAGACCTTATGTGACAGGGTCACATAAGGTCTAAATTTCTAATTCCTAGCTTTGACAATGATTAATCGAAGACAAAAAGGGAGCTAATAATCTTTTCCTGGGGAAATAAGAACAGCACCTTTTATTTGCAGGGATTACTTAATCTTTTTTGAAATTTGATTATGCTGTGCCTCAAATGGTCAAACATAAAAGGCAAGTTAAAAAAGGCTTAAGATTTGTTAGGTATCTTAACAATACTGTAGCATCTAAAACGACAGCCTGATTATTGCCGTAGATTCTGATGAGAGGTTGGTAAGTGTCAAAAGTTGGCTGGTTGCTCAAAACGTTGAATGGGCCCAAGCACTTTAAAGAGTGAAACCAGAAAAAACGGAATTTAACTAAACGTGGGCCGATTAGGTAGGAAAGTAATACTTGGGGATGGAGTCTTCCAACAGCATGCCATGACAGTCACGGTTCTAAACTGATAAGGTATTAAATAAATTGACCGAAAGGAGGCTTATAGCAACATAACCAGTGGTATACATAGACTTGTTCAGCATACTTACAAAATGTGACCAAAAACCAATGTCAATGTAGCCGGGAATTAGGACTTCAGGGAATTTAGACTAGGTATTTCTAATACCCTAGTAAATTAAGACCATACTAGTCATAAATAACTAGAGAATAAGGACTAGATGCTGAGAATTAAATGTTTTAAATGAAGGGAAAAAATAATTGCTTTTCAGTTTCAGCTTTCGAACGTTTTAAAATCAGTTCGAATCTTTTAAGGGATGAAACCATTGTTTCGCAATTGTAGCTTTCGAATTAAAAAAATAATTCAAATTTTGGAAGAGAATATTTTTGCAGATTTTTCTATTTAAGGCCTGATGACTAAATTCAAAGAATTCCACCAACTTCTGATACTATTGCATTCAGTAATTGTGTTGATTTTGGTACCGATGACTAAGAAAACAAAAAAACTACTATTGGCTTTAATTATTGTTTTGTATTTATCATGTTTTGTTCTGCAGACCTCATCTCACCGTTTCTAAATGACTTGTCCCTTATTATTTAAAAAAAAGATCATATTTATACATTTAAATAATTACATTTTTGCAGGAAAATATAGGATTCTAGCTCTTTGCTAAGACATAGTCCAGAATTATGTGCCAGATTTTTTGGTGCAAAAATCAAATTTCTCCTTCTTAATTGTTAAGACATTCTGAAAAAGTGTTTTTCAGTTTTCCCTTATAAACATCTACTATTACACCCTCAGGAATCTCTAAGGCAATTACCAAGCTATCACAATTCGAAGTTGACCAACTCGAAAAAGGCAATTCTTACAACTGCAAGCTTCTGTGAAATAAGGCGATCAATGTAATCATTTCTTTTCCTTTTTTTTCGTTTAAAAACACAACTAGATCAATATAAGAAGTGGAGTTTAAAAGGCCTCCCATAATAAAAGCCAAATCAAAGAAAGTTCAAAGCAATTAATGTTCATCATTTTCTTCTTCTTCAGAAAAGATATCCAAAGAGGACGTAGGTGATCATGACCTTACAATTTTTCCTGTCTCTATGTTTATCTAACAACTTGAAACATGCAAGTTTTAGTGGTGATCTCATACATAACTGAATTATTCAGGCAAGAAGTGAAAACGTTTGCAAAAGAAGACATATGCAATTTTCCTAATTACCTGAAACATCACAAAAATGGTTAGAGCATGAGTACTTTTACATGGCAGCCAGGAACATACAAAGTAGATTAGTTATTGAAGAGGAACTGTTTAATTCCTTTTTCTATCTGTTTTGAAGACAATTGGGCTTTAAGTTGTGAAGAGCTGTGAATTTTTCCTATGCCATATAATGAGACTAATGTTCATGATAGTGTGTAATAACTGCAGAGGAAGTCTGTACCATTACGATCTATATATATATATATATACTCAATCTGCAGACAGTACTGTTTCGCCCTTTGTGGGCTCATCAGTGTAGCACAGAGCTTCTGAACATAACTCTCTGGCCATGTTGCCGGAGTAAACACAGCTTAAATAGTTATTGTGGAATTCTGTCAGAGTGCTCAAACCACGCATGCGCAGTATATATATATATATATATACACATTCATTTGAGTAGTATGAGTGAGCAACTAAGATAAAATCACTGCAAACAATCACGTAAGTTTCAGAGAGGAAGATTATGAAAATAAAAAAATTAAGACTTGTCAAAAATAGTATGTTGCCCTTCACAATATAGCAATTGTTGAAAGTGTTGCACCATTTTGTTACCAGAAAAACCCTCCTTTGTGATAGATTATCTCTTTTAAGAACCAGCTGGGATATAAACAGCTGCAGGTACATAACTGTTAAGAAAAGGTTGTTTCCAACAATCAATCACACGAAATTTTCACATTTCAATACCGCATTGAAGCAAACGGATATTCGACATCTTGTATTTTTCTTTTAACGGCAGGTACACCCAATAGCGCTTGAACGTTCAGGTGGATGGGAAAAAATCTTTGTGTGATTTTTTTTTAATTGTTGGCCTCATGGCTAACTCATCTAGCAATATTATCAGCAACTTATAGACAATCCTATTTTCAGGACAATTTTCAAGACACAGGTCCAAAGGTCAAGGGAGGAGAAAAGTATGAAATGTAAATTGCAATGAAATGTTTTTTCTTGTCATTGCAAAGCTATGATGCTTATTTCGAGCACAGATCATAAAAATAACTTATGTAATAATTAAAACAACACAACGCTTTCTAACATGATGCATACAGCTTTAGAAGAAAAAAGACTCTTTCATTTTTTAAAAGCTATTTCTTTTTTGCTATTAGCTAACTGGAAGCAAATGAAATGAAAAAGTTCACTTAGCATAAAAAAACCCTCAAAGTGACAAAATGAGATATCTGCCCCTAATTTTGCTACCATATCTTTCATTTCATTGTACCTTTCTTTACAAAATATTTCCATCTGTACTTTATTATCTTTATTAGTAATCTTTGTAAGGATTAAAGCAGGAATGAGATAAATTAAAAGAAAAGATAAAGTAGTAACTATCTCTTCATGTCTCTTTCGATCATTTTTACAAGAAGTGACAGAATATAACGCTTCTACAAATATGACCTTTAATAAATGGACAGGAAAGTAATCGACAAATTACACACTGAATAGAGCTGGACATCAAATCACAACACAAATTAGCCAAAAATAGGGAGAAGAAGAAAAAAGGGTGCCTGGTTTAGAGATAAACAGCAAAAGGAATATTTATAAAACATAAAAGAGGATAAGGTAACAAGAGTTGAAATGAAGTAAACCAGTGTCTGCAGGAGAGAGATAAAATAGATACATAACGTGATAAAAGGAGAAAAGATAATAAGGCTGGAGGGTTGAAAGGCACTGTGGCTATGGTAGGTGAAATCGTTGTAGATTCAAGGACACAGTATACTTACATGAAAATGAGGCATTTTTTGTGAATTGTCAGGAGAAGTACGTGTTGAAAAATGAAAATTTTCCGTTTGTTAGGGCGGCGGGTAATTGGAATTTCTACTGTTTTTCTTTTAAGTATTAGGGCAAAACATCTTCTATTTTGAAGTTGACTCAAAATAAATTGGTTGATAATAGAGATTATTTCAAAAGACGACCATTATATTTGTTTTCTGAAAATTTTAATGAAATTGATGCATATTCTTTTGAGTTACTTAACCATTATGTAGCCCGGTAGAGGCTGAAGAAAACCTCTATCTTTTTGTCAGGATTCAATAAAATGTTATACAATAAAATTAAAAGCGCATGTGTCAAAAATTCGTTAATTATCTACCAACTTCCCTCAAATGGAAATGCATTTTTAACAATTTGAAGTTTGAAAATGTTAATAGAGCAATAAAGTAGCAGAGAAATAAGCTCAAAACAGAGAGACAACCAGGTTCCAGGCTTCAGTTCCCAGGTTCCTGTGACAGAGGCTTTAGCTCCACCTTGTGACCAAATTTAATCCAGGTGTTTAGCCATTGGAACTACGATATTGTTTTGTATTCAATACTGCTTACTCTCTATCACAAAAAGATATTTCAAAATGTAGAGAAAGAAATGAAATTTTCTTCATATGTTTTGACAATCTTTGCTAATTTAATTTAAAGATACTCACAAAATATACATAAGGTTTCTTGGCCCAAAGAGTTAGACTCCAGTTCTTACTATGACCTAGAAATCTACTTATTTTTGGAGCAGAGGAAAGTACCAAGCCATTAATCTGTTATTGTCACAAGGATTAAATTTATAAAAATTTGGTAGTCATGGCATATGGTAAATTCGTAATGGATTGTAGGGATGCATATCGGAAATCCTCTTTAAGATATCAGATGTTTTAGAACAAAAACGTTATAAGTTAAGCACTTAATTGAATAGAGAACTAAATCGACCATTGAGCTTGTAGTGCAGTAACGATACTGGTGACATCGTCATTAAGGTTTCATAATGTTTACTAAGTTAATTGCCATCCTCTTTCATGAAGTTATTAAATCTATATGGATGCTCTTGAGTTAAAACTTGGAAAATAGTTGATTTTAAAAGAAAACACTGAGAGAAATGACACTGTTATGTTACTTATGTGACAGGTGTTTTCAATTATCAGAAACTTAATACTCTTTCGAATTTTTATGTTACTTTCATAATTCTTGTAAATTTTAAAGAAAATAGATTGATAGCAACAGTTACAAGCAAAATTTAATAGAAGACAAATATTAATACTGATTTTGATGGAATTCTATAGACAAAGGCACTCAGAAATAAAGATAAGGTAATGTGGAATGAAAATTCGAAACACGAGCCAATTTGTGAAATCACTGTATTGTTTACAAAACTGAAAGTTTGAAATGAACGCCAATTTATTAATTTATTTCTGTAACTTGGAATTAGCTCCTGTGTAAAAAATTAATGTCAAATAGCACTTTTAAAAAGCAAAGGATTTGTACAAGCGGCAGTTTTTTTTCAGAAATTATGTCTTTACGGGGTCCTTTACGGACGGAAACAAAGGAAAAAGTGACGAAAGATAAGAATTTGGAATAATATGGAAATACAAACCATTCTTATTTTGCTTTCCGAGAGTGATAAAGCTTCTTTAAATTACTTTTATAAAAATTCTAGAAATTCCCATAAAAACCCTTGTCCTTGTCATTCTCTTAATTATGGCAAATTTTCTAGAAATCCAGTGCATTTATGTATGTACTATGGCGCTCCAATGGATATAATCGTTTCTCAAGATACTGAACTTCACAACATTATCCGTCAGATCCAGTTGCCGCTCTTTCGGTTTTTCTTATTTCTTGTTTCAGCACAATGTACCAGCACAATGTACACTCCATCAATTATAATTGACTATGATACATTGTCTGAACCTCAGTCCTTTAAGAACATATACAAAGGGTCTGGTTACTATGCGAAAACATCCAAATATCATAATTGAAATTAGTAATCTACATCACTTGTGATTGGTTTTTCTTTTATCAAACTGTACCACAAGTCTTTGTGTCTTCAATACATTAAAAATACCATTAAATTACCATAACAATTTTAAAAAACTTCAATTATAGTAAAATATAATGCTTAGATGGGAGAGCATATGGTCATGATGATCATAGACACTGGCACGAACCCAGTTTGGTGCACACTTTTTTGTCTGCAATAATTAGATCAAATTTCATTTACTATTAAATACCATAGATAAAAAATAAGTACCTTCACCGAAACTGTGAACCATCTCTCCTATTTTAATTCTATATGAATAATGAATAGCGCGGTGTAACAGTAGCGAAAGCTAGAGGTTAGTCTGTTTGTCAATATGAAGATACGGGTATGGCCATTAAAAAATTATTTAAGCTTCAACAAATTTTTCTGTGCTTGCAAGATATACTCTCCTTGCTAGTGGTACTAAAATATGAGTAAAACGTAGAGAATAAATTATTATTTGCACGAATATAAGACTAATGATACTATTCAATGAACCAAGAGAAGTCTACAAATTCAGTGATGAGCTTTAAAGGGAAAAACACACCTTAGCCAAAAAAAGCCCGCACATAAGGGAACCTGAGATTATTTGTTCCTTGTACTAGACACCACAAAATCAAATCGTATGAGCTTGTTTAATGGAATGTCAGACGGAAATCTACAACTGATCCTGGGTTTTAAAAAATGGGNAAGCTTCAACAAATTTTTCTGTGCTGGCAAGATATACTCTCCTTGCTAGTGGTACTAAAATATGAGTAAAACGTAGAGAATAAATTATTATTTGCACGAATATAAGACTAATGATACTATTCAATGAACCAAGAGAAGTCTACAAATTCAGTGATGAGCTTTAAAGGGAAAAACACACCTTAGCCAAAAAAAGCCCGCACATAAGGGAACCTGAGATTATTTGTTCCTTGTACTAGACACCACAAAATCAAATCGTATGAGCTTGTTTAATGGAATGTCTCAGGTTTTCTAAAACTTGCATTTCCGTAGTAAGCTAAACCTCCCTTTGTCAATATACCATAATGCTCTGAGGTCGAATCAGTTGTGCTGTTGTTATTCGACCTCAGAATATTTGTCATATTTTGCATGGTGAAGTAAAGCATGTAATTGTTTCCCCTTGATACTGCTAAAATAGAGAGGAAAATGGAAACATATTCTTTCTTGGGGGTTTACTTGCTGACTGAAACAAATAGTCAAACGTTATGCGTCTTGGCAAAGTTTTACAGGCCCTTATCTGGGAGGAGATTATTTTCTAAAACAATGTTCTGGAACATGGACAAGAAGATTGGTCTTTGTCATTCCCTGCCCATTCAATTTCAATAACAGTACAGTTCAATGGAACTGGATTAGGTAAGGAATGGTCCTTGACAACTCACAGGAATGTAAAGGCTAAAGAAGAACATTATGTCCGTATTCACCGACACGATTTGCCTTCAATTTTCCTGACCTAACTATAGTAATAGGCGGTGGTTCCTGGCTGCCAAACTCAACCACAACAAAATACCTGTTAGTTGACATACTTCCTCTAATTTTTCATTTCAAGCTCTTCCCGGATAATTTTTTCTCTACTCTCAGGGTAAGGTTAGACGTGTTTGTGAACGATTTCTGTAAACTCTTTATCCAACGTCACTACCCAGATTTCAAGTAGCTAAAAAATGCTCTTTTTCCCATCCACGAGAGACAACACAGATGGTGTCCAGTTCATACTAGCCAAAATATTGAATTACACAGTAAATTGTATTTGAATACCATGAATGTTTAGCATCTATCATCTGCTGCTACTCCCACAACCTATTTTTCATCCATTCAATCGTTTTGAAAGCTTCTGATGAATTCCAGTAAATATGTTACCCTGTTCATACAACAAAGACGCTAAACAGATCGGTACTTTCCCATTTTCCCCCACCAGTTCACTTTAAAAACTTTTCCCCTACCGGTTCATTTATATATTAATGAATTCTTTTTAGTTTAGACGGTACCTGGTTTCCATCAGAAAAATCGTTTTCACGAGATAACTTAAAGTTTTATAACAGGGAAAAGAAAAACAAGATTTCGCTCGATTTTCAGCGATAGTGTTTAACCTGGTGGGAAGTGCGTTACAATGTCTTGAAATATAGTGTCAAATAAATTATTGTTTCTATTTCTTTGAGAGGAGTACATTGAACTTAAACCTTTATGAAAGTATTTCGATACTTCACACTTATCTCATAGTCAATTTTTTGCCAAATATGGGCTTGAAATGGAAAAAATGTGCTATTCAAAATGTTGCAGTTTTTAGTCTACAGCAAACACAATATTGCCTTGTTGCGTCATAGCACCCAACTTCTGGTAACACACCATTCGATACCTTTTAAACAACCTAAATTTCCATTAACACTTGGAGGTGTCGGAGAAAGTATTCCTATCGCCCAAACAATCTTGTACACATACCTACTCCATAATGTTTCTTCTCATCTTCTCGTTGCTTCACCTGTACAGAGTGAGGTAGCAGTTTTTTATCCTTTACTCCCAGACTCTGTAACGTTTTTAAATGTGGACATGAGTGTTGGAGGGGAGGGCTGTCTGTATGTGTAGTGTAATACGGAGTACTTTTTTCAAGAAAAGCTGCATAATTTGGTGTGAAATTGGACACAGAGACAAAAATTGCTCCTGTTAGTAATGTAACGGAGCCCAATATTTGGTATTTCTGTCGTTACACCCTCATTCCCCAATGCGCCATTTTATACTCCGATGCTACTACGCATGCACGATCTCATGTATTCGTGGAGCTGAAATGTTTTGGCTCACTTGTAAAATCGACTCCTTTTTACCCCAAAGCTTCAAGTAATTCAATATCAAAAAATTAGTTGGCAGAAAACACCAAAATCTCCAAGATAGCTGGAACGTATCTCACATTCTACTTATTTACTAGTAGAAATTGATAATTGCCAGTCAGTAAAAGCAGGCAAGGTTTACTTACCTGACAGAGAAATTTCTTACATATACCTGAATTGCTGTAAAGCAATTTAAATTTGTTCTGGAAATTGGCGACGAAACATTTAAACAGGCAAGAAGGACATCTTTCTAATTACTTTCCTCATAAAAAGTGCAATAACAAATTGACCAAATAAAGCTCAGAAATTAACTCTAACTTGGAAATTCGGTTCAAATGCTCCTGCAACTAACATCACACACAAACTCGCACACACATACGCATTTTACTTTTTAATTGAGAAGTACTCAGTTTTGTAGGGACATGCAGAATAAATCAAACTCTGTCTCCCTGAAACAGCTATCTACGTGCTTCTGCTACAATATTAGAAGGTTGCTAACAACTAAACAATTTAATATTTAATGGATTAAATATATAGAAGTCTCTGCATATTTTACCAACACTAGATTCGCCTTTGAACTACTATAAACACATTTATGTAGTTGACCATAATAGTGACAATTAAATATTATACTAAACCAAATCCGTACACTATTCTTAGAATATTATTGTCTACTTTTGTCCACCATCCTGCTCGTTAGCGTGTGAATAGGCGTCTCCAGTGATTTTGCCTCCTGCAATTACGGAAACTATTAGCAAAGACAATGGAAATAATTTTCTGAGAAACACGGACGCATATCTAAAATTAATTACCATGATAATTATCAAAAATATATTAACAGCTTTAATAATCCCATTATATATTAGGCCTATGAGGTATCATGTTTTACTGAGGTTCGGGTATAAACTAGCCGACCCTATCACTTCTGACCTGCAGAAGTTTTAACAATAAGACTTTACAGGGGTAAATAATATTACGTGTTGTTTAAAAATCACAGATAATGATTGCCATAGTCACTTTTGCTCTAATTAACAAATAATGTTACTATTATAAAAGAAACAATATTTTAAAAGTTTAATAGATAATTAGTTCCTCTTGACTGACATTAAAGATATTACGACGCTTTAGGTGAAATTAATTGCCTATAAGAAATTAAGTTCAATAATGAGACAAAGTCACAAGTTTGAGCATAATGATCCGGGAGATACCCAATATGAGAGATAACAAGTTAAGGTTTCAGTGGGGTCTTTGTGGTTGAAGTAGAGCAATGTCTACCTAGAGCCATCTCTGAGATGGCAGATGCTCCTTTACTACAACATTAGGGACATCCTTAAAAGGGCATTCTTTGATACCGAAATTCTGTCCCCTGTACTCCTTAATTCTTATATAGTTTCCACCCATCGACCCCTCTTAATAAATTACAGGACTTTGCGTCGTAAAGATTTCTACGTGTTATTTCTCCTAGGAATAAGTGTAGTTATTTTCTTTACAGCACTTTTTCCAGCTATTTTATTACTTCCAATAAGAATTTTACAACTTGAATTTGTAACACGTTTCTCTGACTCCTCGCCACTTACTATTTGAATCTATCGTTAGAACTAACTTCTGTTAAATAAAAAAATGCGTTATCAGCCTTAGAATAAGTTTAGTCAAGTACAGTGTTAGAACGCATTTCCACACCAGTTAAAAGTAATCGTTGGAAGAATGAAAAGCCCTTACTCAACTTGTCAAAACAGGCAAACAAGAATTTGATGGGGAAGTAAAATGATTTGAAAAGAAAAACTCGGTACGACCAAAAATTGAGGTGGTATATTCAGATGAAACCGCAAAAAAGATTTTTCACTAAGGCAATAGATACTTTCTTTTCCTTGCAAAACCAGAAGGCTGACGTAAAGGACCTCGATAGGGATTTGAAATTGATGGTAATGATAAGCAGCCCACAAAACTGTTATACAACTGAAAAACAAAAGCGCACATAGCACGAAAAGCTCTGTTTGAATATTTTTTTTGTTTGTAAAAGTTTAAGATCGATTTAAATGAACTTTTCAAACTCAATTCAAGGTATTAGAATTGGCTGAAGCAGCAAAACATAGCAGCCTGCTTTACACAAACAACTTTTATATTCCAGAAAAATAATGATCATGAAAAGGATGAAGAAGTAAACTGAGTTTGCCCAAGCAAATCAAACAGATCGTTGTAAGCAAGTAAGATCAAATTGAAAGAGTATAGGATTCTCTGATATTTAGTAGGGTGGCTAAAAAAATATAAAAGTAACGGTTTGATCAATTGATAATCAGATGCCAGTGCATCGAAAAAAAAGTAGCTAACAAACAACCCTTTCCTTTAAAAAAAGAGGTGCATACAGTAAGGAAATTTACAAAGCTCCTATGAGAAAGGGTTACTTGCTTTCCTTAAATTAAGCCTGATTTCAATCTTACATTGTCGCCTGTGTTCATTTTAAGGGGAAAATTACCCATACGTATTCCCATCCTCCGCGTGGTGGAAGTACTAGAGGTCTCAAAAAGCTTCCTAGCATATATATATATATATATATATATATATATAGTGTGTGTGTGTGTGTGTGTGTGTGTGAAGGGGAGAGACGGAAACACGGAGAGATACACACAGAGAATGCTCAAAATGATCAGCCAATAGAGGATAAGTGCTTCAGTGGATATGAAAACCATTTTAATCCTCAGATTAAAGAGCACTAATAATCACCATCAGCTGAGAACAAAGTACCGAGACGTAGAAATGGACTTTAAGTTGCAGCTTATTCTTCTTGTGTTGTGACATGTTCATGCTCTGGACGAATCTTGGATTCATCTTTTTCCAAAATTCTCTGTTCTTCACCAGTTCACCCAGCTCTTCTTCATTTTGTAAGTTGCAGCAGTTGTATAAAATCCCTCTTTGTGAATTTTATTTCTGTAAGGAAACGTTTTTTCATTTTTTTTTAGTTTTGAAAGGCCTGTAAGAAAGTGAATATTGACAATCAAAGAGCAGTGAAGGCCTTTTGTTACCGCTGCATTGGATGGTTCTGAAGTACATCTTGCCTCAGAAAAATTCTTTGGACTAATCGTTTTTTCTATGGTGGGAAGTAGAAATGCTGTCCAGAAATAGAAAGCCCTGACAATTTGCAAGAGTTATCACATGTTCTGATACCTCCGTAAGGTATCAGCTGTGCTTCAAATATTAATATTTTAAAGCAAAAACATTGTGAAAGTGAAGAGATTATAGATGGTGGTACTAAAAACTTTCGAAGATAGAAATAATGTCGAGAGAGAATTCCACAGTAATTCCGGGACGAGAAACTGCTACAGGGAGCGGGAAAGAAGAATTACTTACTGTAGAATCAATGTCTATATCCATTCCTCCTATAACTGATCTGACAATGTCCTAGAAAACAGCATATTTTGGCACACTGTTTTCATTTTTTAAAGATCTTGATGACACCAACATTCAAGCAGACGGTCAGTTTATACCTGAATGCCAAGACCAACATAATGTTCAGAAAAACATCCAAGTAGTCTACGCCATAATTTTTTTAACTCAAAGTTACTTACGAAAGACCACTGAAAGCCTGGAAAGTCGCACCCAAATCAAAACTGATAGAGATATCCCAAAAATGAGAATGGGTAAACCCAAAATGAAAAGTGCCACACTAATTACACAAGAAAAGGGGTACGACTATCAGAAGGACCCTTTACCTCATGTCTCTACTTGGGCGATGTGGTGGTACCTGCAAAGGATGAATTTGCGATTTCCTAAGTTGGCGAATATTGGATATGGAGTGATAGCCACTGAATGTTCATACTTGATTACTTAACGACTTGTTAGAATGGACTTTGAGTAAGCAAAATTAAATCTGAATTTTTTTAAGACCTCATACCCACAATTTCTGACTCATCCATCATCCGTGTTGGGTGTGACAAGCTATTTTATAGGTTTACTGTCAGGGATGACAGCAAATTGGTCGATTTAACTGGAAAATTACTCTCTTGTGTACATTTTAATTCTTAAGTCTTTGCGATAAACTGACTGAATATTTTTTTCGTCAATTTAAAACTTCAAATAATCATAATTATTTTCAGAATTAGACCCACCTTATTTGAAATGTCCGCAAAAATTAAATACATTAACGTCTCCTCTCAATCAATTAGGTTTATTTCAAAAGAGTTAGAACATATCCTAAAAATTTATTTCAGGTAATCTGAAGCAAAAGAAGAATTATTTAAGCTATATTCTCCACAGTATAATTCAGCCTTTGGTTTTGAAGGATTTTCATTTCAGGAATAGAGAACATTGAAGGACAAAACCCATTGAAGTACTGTTCTCTATTCCTGTGCTCTAATCCTGGATAATAATTCTAATAATGATAATAATAATAATAATAATAGTAATAATGATAATAATAATAATAATGATCATAGTAATAATGATGATAAAATAATAAGACAGATAACGCTAATTAAAATACAAGTGAAATTGATGCTCAAAAATGGTTTGGAAGGGGCCCATTACAATATTCCTATCGCCAATAGGCATTCTAATATTCTTTAATGGTCAAAGTATGCATAATATGTATGTTATCTTAATACATGTTTCAAAATAATTATTCTTTTTTTTCTGTCAACATTACCAGCCAGAATTAAATACAGCATTTGGAGATTACTCAGTTATTAAATTGTTACGCATATGTGTCCTAAATAACAATTTGCAGTTGTACTTCACTGTGCTCACTGTTCTTTCCATCAGTATTACCTCTGTCTACCTCTGTCCAATGTACATCGGTAATGTGTTTTAGCTTGCGGAGGTTTTAAAAATTAACCATCCACGGGAGCTGAAGAAGCATCCTTACGAACAGAATTTGATTGTTAGAAAGTAATATGATATAGATGGAGAGGATCTGAAAGTGAAAAATATGTATGCACTGAACTGGATGCGAATCAGTGCCTATGGCTATCTTGATCACATGGTGTACCACGTGAGCTGTCAGTGGTAGTCCTTTACTAAATCATTTCTTCATTCATATCTTTCACTTATTTCTACAAATTGATATTTATAGCAAAGAATGTATGATTTTAACAAAAAATCTTTTTATTGCACTTTTAAAAAAGCTCAAATAAAAAGCTGTTTAGTACACTCATTCTTTTTTTTCATTTCAATAAAATATTAAACTATAATAAAACAGTATTCCTAATTTTACTTGTTGTACGTGCGGATGATATTAAACAGGATACTAGTTATTATTATCATTTACAATACTGTCGATAAAATTTACTACAGAGATATTTTAAACTTACTACATAAACATACCATCTACTTATTTGCTTTTGATTACCGTTTACTTGTGCTGTAAATACATTTTATACAAAATTGTACAATTCACTAGTGAGAATAAATATATCGTAATCTGTAAAGTGCACAAACCAGAAAATTATATTGTTTTCAATCAAAGAACTCGCATGACAGCGTGATTTGTAAGCTTTTTTGCTTTCATTTATCGTTATTTTCTTTTACTTGTTTACAAATACCAACATTAAAACCAAGCACAATGATAACCAAGCAACAGTTTGCCTTGTAACCATCCTGTTTTCAAACCAAGCTAAAACAATGAGCTGATAAAACATAGAACAGAGGTTGTCCTTCTACTATGATCAAACTTATAACTTATGTGAAAGGTTAAACAAATTAAAAACATGTTTACCTTTAATAAAATAATCAAGGGTAATATTTGTAAAATACCAAAATACTCAACAAAACAGAGTATAAAAGGCAAGTAAGACCTTTTTATTCATTGCTTGAAATCCTACTTTTAAACTGTACGTTTATTTATTAAATAATGAATAATATTGTTTCATTACAGCCTAGAAGTAAACATGAAAAGCAACATAGATAGCAGGATGTATTAAAATGAGACCTACATAGTATATATTTATATATATATATATATATACACATACAAACACTATGACCAAATCTAAGACGCTATATATGAATGTATATAGATAGATAGATAGATAGATAGATAGACAGATAATCTGTATTCCTATTTATCTAATACTAGTAAATATTAAGGAAGCCAACAATTTTCAATCATGTATAAGGCTTAAAATAAAACTTTACATAAAATAAAATAACACATATTACTTTATAACGTTTCAAAATTTTGTTCGTCAGATTACTTTCTAACAGATACCAGTCCAGTTTAAATATAAAATAAGTTTAATTGTGCAGGTGAACAGGAATAACCTGGACAGTATATAAAAGAGAAGCCTTTAACCCTGCATCACTGTATTAAACTAAAGAACCTTTGTTTCTGTAATACAGCATTTTATTGTTTTAATACCCAGATATTCCCCAGTGTTGTAGAATTGTAAATTTTAAGATTTAAGTGTATTGAAATCTGTTAAAATCTGTCGACGAAGATAATCTCGAAACCCTGAAACGCTAATGATGCGTGTTTATTCATTTTCATACGTATACAGTGGGGAGAGCAGAATTCTGATAACCAGAGCATTAACTTTCAAAACAATGTAAACTTGGCCAAACGCTTGTTACTAAACAATATTTAAAAGTATAGTATAGATTTGTCTCATGCAGTTCTCGATACTTTCCTAATTAAAGGTCTAAAAGAAATTTCGCGTGTAAATAAATAGCATAATTGCAATAGGAGTGTATTTTCTAAGTACAGCTTTAAAATTTATAGAAATTCACTTCCAAAATTGGTTTGTAGGTCTTTTAAAAATTTGTAAATTAGTGCTTGTTTTAAGCCTTAAATTATGCAAACTAATCCTAACTACTGCCTATTATACACATCTAAATATTAATTAGAAATTAAATTTCCAAAACATTCCAAAGGATTCAAATTTTACTGAAGCTGTCAAACTACAGTTAATATTCAAACTCAGATTGCTGAGCATCTGATACACCCTTTACCTTCTAACTGAATTAACCGGTCAAAGAATAACATCAATATTTTTTTGCTCGTTTCTTGAAACATCTCTCAGAGAAAACCTCGTTTATGCCATTCATAATAATCCTTACAAATGGATTATCCAATTCTTTTATTTTCAATATTGGACTTGAACACCGCCATTTTTTGCTATAATCAAATCCTCGTACTATTAAGAAACATTAATAAACAATTCAGTCACTAAATCCAATTGAATCTTCTACAGAGTAAGACTACAATCTCTTTTAAATTGTTAGTACCCGACAATTGCTTTTCACAACAAATACTGAGGTCGGTATTGCTTGGTGGTTAAGACTGCATTCTAAAATTCAAACATCGCATCTTCTGTAGTTCTTTCTGATATCTTACTAATCGCAATCTGTTGTAACCAGCGTTCTAATGTCCAACGTTGATGCTCTGGAAACCAATTGCTGGCAAAAGCTGTTGCTAATAACATATGAACATCTTGAGAATACCCAGCGTAGCTGTGATAATAGGTAAAGCACCGCTTTATTGCTGTAAAGATTCGGTTTCTGTCAATACGCCCCGGCTTTTCGAGTAAATATCTCGATATCAATAGTGATAATTGAGCTATACTGCTCGGCGAGTATCCATATGCATAATCAGTATCTAATTCAGGGCAGGATCGATCATTGTTGTTGTCTCTCGTTTCCCATTGCCGTTTTAATTCGCTTAATTCCTTTTCAACCTTTGAAGCATATGTTTGTGATTTTTTCAAAGCTTCTTGTGTTTGGCTGATATCAAGCTCAAGAGCAGTAATTTGTTTTGCCAAGATCTCGATAGTTAATTGAGTAGGTTCCTTGGGAATTTTAACTTTTGTCATTTCCTTTTCAATAGCTGAACAAGATTTTATATGGTCTGTTAGGTTTACTTTTTTTACATTTATATTGCAAGCAGGACATACCACATCTCGGTAATCACAAGCATCCAAATGTTTATCTAATGCTTCCAGTTTCATAACTATTCTGCACCCTTCGTTTGAGTGATCACAGAAAACTAATAATGAATCAATAATATTCCTGACTACTAGGTTAGGGATCATTTCAAATTTTGATGTGTAGGCTCTACATGCAGGACAGGATATAGTATCAGGTCGATCTAGCCAGGTTGCCAAACACTGTTGACAAAATGTGTGTCCACATAAAGTTATTACAGCTTGTTCCATTACACCAGCGCATATTGTACACACTAAGTTCTGATCTATGGTACTCACAAAACGATTTATACCGTATCCCATACCTAGGCAAGTACTGTTATCCTTCAACAAATTTCTCCTTTCAAGCCCAACCAAGACAAAGTTACCTCTATGATAAAACTGAGATAAAAACAATTTGGTTTGGATTTGGTAGTACCCAGCTGAGCTGTAAAAATCTATAGGAATTTTGTAAAATCAAAATCGTCTCTTAAAATATGTATATAAGAATCACCTCTTCGTTTGACACATCAAAGCCGCTTATCTTTTCCCGCGTAATCTTCCTCCAGGTGATAAAATTTACCATTCCCAGATACCTTGTTTATTATATATCTGCAGTAATAACACTCGTTGTTCCACGTTCAATGTAAGAGCATATGAAATTTGGGTTCATCGATATGTCCCCCACATCTGATCATACGAGAAGTAAATAACAAATTATAGCAGTGTCCTGGTCTCCTAATAAATAATACTCCTTTCTGCTATCTTTGAAAAACGCAAGAGCAAAACATGCTATTTAAAAACTGGCATCAGTGCGGTTGTTTCTTGTGGTCCTTACATGGTTTCTACATTGTTGCTTCTGCCCACTCTTGAAAACATCTTAAGTTCTTATTGTCCTCAGTTATGTCACGAACTATTGACCACGCCGCTTATACTACTTATAGCGCATGCGTTAACTATATAAACACAGGTGAACTAAAATTAAGTTGGGTAGCGTCTATATTACGTTCTCCTAACCAATTCATTGGTAAGAAAACCAAAGTCTTTATTTCTCTATTTCCTTACAAAATATTCAAAAGAATAAAATTTTATCAGATGACAAGGCGCTGAATCTCAGATTTATGAAATAAAGCGTCTATTGTTTCTTAGAATAAACACTGCCATATATCACCTGCCCTCTCTATCTTTGTATGATTTGATCAATTTCTTTCCTTTTTTTTAATAAAACACTACATCGAGCTCTTTACAAGATTACTTTAACAATACATTTCATATTTTTATTTCAGTACAATAAGCTCTTTTAACTGATAGAAAATACTGCCTTTCATTTCTTAGGGTTATCTAGACAATGAAAGCCATATAAGAAAAGTGGTATTTACGACATTTTCAATGATATGAAAACCATCCATGAAGAAATATTAAAATACTGATGTTGTCTCATAAATACCTATCTTTATAAAAATGCTTCTGATTTAACACGGCTATGTTATAAATAATAATGAAGATGTAGAATGAAAAAGACATTAATTATTTGAAACACCATGAAAAATCTCAAATTGAACAGCACCTGTACTTACGGGCTATTTCAATTGCTTTTTCCATTATCTGCCCATCCAATAGTCTGGTATGAAACGGATTTGATACTTTCATTAAGTTTGGCTGTTTTAAGATACTGAATACATTTGTCTTACTGTCTGTGTCTGGAACGGTTCCTTTCACTGGTAAAAAATAAAATTAAAAAGGGAGACAAAGCAATTATCCGTCGAAAAATAACAAATCAAGAATTGTGTCAAACTAAATAATATTTAGTCAAAGTTGTCAGGTTTTTACATTATTGGTACAACGTTTGTTTACTTTAAAAAATTAAAGCGAACAAATATTTTATGTCGTCTTCTGCATGCTGTACTTCATAAGTAAGTAGCGAGGGAAGGCTCAGAAAGTGAATAAAGGAGGCAGGGCTACGTAACAACAAAAGGAAGAGAGCAGGTAAGGATGGGGAACCACGATGGTTAACATCAGAACCGGAAAAGACAACCGGAATGAAGGGGTGGAGAGAGAAACGACAGAGAGACAGACAAACAAGTAGAACGATAGGGAGACCGAGACAGGTAGAGAGACCGAGACAGGTAGAGGGAGAGATAAAAGATAAAAGGACGGAGTAAAACAGAGGGAAAGAATGGTGAAAAAGGTGAGCTAAAATTAGATTGCACGAAACATCGAAAAGTAGGATTAAACCCTGTTCTTCACTGTTTTAATTAGTTACATATTATCTACTTTGCAAACTGGACTGCTTTAAAATGGATTATTCTTCATTTTTATAAGAATTCATTAATATTTATGAACTGCTTATCTCATTAACCACTTGACCGACCAGTCAATAATTGCAAGTCGTTCTTGAAAAGAGAGACATAGGCTTGGGATACAAAGCAAATAAAAAAGAAAAGTAAGTCAGGGGAAAACACGATATAAGGGTGTAATAAAACCTCGACATGGTAAATGGGCCTTGAAGACCCCCAGGGGTGTCAAAATATC
This sequence comes from Morbakka virulenta, assembly GCA_003991215.1. Taxonomy (NCBI): domain Eukaryota; kingdom Metazoa; phylum Cnidaria; class Cubozoa; order Carybdeida; family Carukiidae; genus Morbakka; species Morbakka virulenta. Next base: position 4,845,657 of record RDPX01000006.1, on the reverse strand, counting down.
TGTGCCAAATACTGCCTTGGAACATAAAAAATAATATCTACGATCCATATCGATCTTTTATTTTCTCACAATGACATAAATATCATATCCACCCTTAATGTTAGATCCCATCAACAACTGCAGTAAATACTTTGATTTTCATGAATTACCGAACCATTTTATTTATTTCAATTTTCAAATTCTGGTTCTCCATGGTTGGAATTATTTGATTTCCTTTCTTGAAAAATTATATTTTTTATCTTCACTTTAAATAGATTTTATTGAATCATCTCTCAAGATTCTAGAAATTATGTTGAAATGACAGTTTTAAGAAAAGGAAAAAAGAAAGTTGGCGTAGTTGTATAATGGAATAGTTTGCTTACAAAGACGATATATATTTGATAACAACTGCAGACTAAAATGTACGAGAAGACAAAAAGTATACAATGCTGGAACTGAAACAGTGATAGAATTTTGTTTACTTGAAATTTCCTGCATACCATTCAATCCAATTTTAGGGAAATAAGTAGGAATGTGACTTGAATGTGTTTAACTCTAAAGTCAAACCTATCTCTTTGTCAAAATTTCTATTTTGTTTATTTTCTACTTCTTCTTATTATTATTATTATTATTTTATTTTTATTCAGCGTTACACGCATTTAGTAGCTTTATGCCTTGTATATTTCCTAACGAGGAAAACAATGTTACATTTATAGATATTTACACTTATATATTGTTGAGCACTCCTGAGATTTTAACGGTGACCCTAGCGATTAAGCGAGGCCCACTGCTCTTGTAGTGGTTCGAGCACCATGGCCCATCAAAAAAATTCAATCTTCTAACTGCTCATCCCCGGCAATGCCACACATTTTTGTCTTGATGGCAATTGTTGCGGGTCTATCTATGGAATGCAGACATTCAAAGGTTTTCATCTGCACTGATGAGCCATAGGACAACGAAACAGTTGTCTACAGACCGAACTACATTGCCCCCTCCCTGATTCAGTTCAAAAATGCAGTTCCGACTGCCAAACTTGCTCAGCGTTCGTAAAACCACACAGTTTCACATCAAATTTTACAGGTGGTGCCTCTTTCGAAGCAGATATTGAGTCACGTTCAGTTCATTGTAAACTACAATGTTATATCTATATGCTAACTTGTCTTCGTTGTAATGCCCAGCATACCGGTGAAAGTGTTGTCCGTGTCTATTTCTGGGTGAGTATTCATAGAAAAGGAATAATGGGTTGTGAGGTATTACTTGAGCATTCCTTGAAATGTTTGTTCAGGATCATCATTTAGCATAAAAAATTTTTTAAAATATTCCGGGTAATGGATATACCAACAGAGTAGTCGATAAGCAGATGCGAAAGTACAGACTTGAAAGAGAAGATTTTTGAATTAAAACACTTCGATCGAACCAAATAGATGAGTGCCAAAATTTCATTTTGGCACTCATCTATACTAACAGTTTCAAATGCTTTCAAAGTGATCTTCAAACAAATCGAAACTTTTCATATAAAAGCAAAGTTTCTAATGGACTATAATAAATTTTGGAAGTTGAGAATATCGACCTACTTCTGGAGATCATCAAGTCCATAAATCGAAGGAAAAGAGCAAAATAAATTTCGACATATGATTTCAGTACGCTCTACGCGAAACCCGGCACCAGAAGAGTATTAAAGAGTTACATAAACTTATTGATTTTGTGTTTGAAGGCGGCAATAGGAATTACATCAATCTCAACAAATGGAGAAAAGCTGTGGGGAGTACAGTATTGTGTCAGTCTATTGGAATACACACCGGAATCGATCCAGCTCCATTTTGGGCGAATCTTTCCCCTGTATGCGCTTGAAAGTAGTTACATTTCTTGTCTCATAACCTTAGAGGAGGTAAAATCTCCCAAATTCCATTCCACTAAATGTTTTGTTGATGACTTGTGCGCGTTTAATGATGGGGATAATTTTGTCTGCTGCACTTGAACTGAAAGTATAACAATCCGGTGTTCATGAAGACTCCCTCAGCCTTGACATTGCAATCAAAGACGGCATCCTTGTGTAAAAGTTATTTGATAAACGCAACACTCTATTTTTCATTGTTCCAGTATATATAGTTCTTATTTTTCGTGTTTCACCTTATGTATATTGCTCTGCTATAAGCATTGAGCACTTTTTGATACGAATACACACACACATAAATATATATATTGACATATATTGAATAAATGGGGTGAAAAGAAATTTCTTTCTTGAAATTTTTGCTATTTATTCTTAATTTCTCAGACAAATTACAATGTAAAGGAAAAGGAGGAAAGATATTACTTATTCAAATATAATGAAAAGAAGGCAGTGTAAATAATACTACAAATCTGAAAACTGGTTAAATGCAAACAGAAACTATAAAAAAGGTTTAAAAAATAACCAAAATAAAGTACAAAGTTGTAACCAACATTGACGATAATAGATTAAATAAATATTAAAGATATGAGATACTTGTCAATGACTTTAAAATCCCCACAGTGTCATTCTTAGAACCACTACAAATGGGACATGATGGAGGGAAAGATTTTAAGGTTTTATTGAGCTTAGGCAAACGATAAAAGCATAGTATACTGTTGTCTTCTTCCATAACCTGGCTGGAGTTTTTGTTTTTATAAACTTTTTGAAGTGCCTTTTTTCAGAATATCATCTATGATTGCCTTGTTTATCGAATGTAGGTCTGAGACATGTTTATGATAAAAAGTAAGGTCTGGTAAATCGGCCAAACACGCTATTTCATAATTGTTGCTGTCCATTATCACAAATGCCTTACACTTGCCACCAGGATAATTGTAACAATGTCATCATTTTTTGCACGTTACTTAAGACCTATCGAAATGAAGGCTGTAGGTAGTTACAGTAGGCGCCTCTGTTTTTAATCAGCCAGGGATCTATTTACCACGTAATAATTTTTATAAAACATATTAAACTTTCTGGTCTATTAGCTTTAACTACATCTGGGAATCAATGAGAGCTGAAAATTTTCCATACCGTTTGTTTTGCAGAGGGTAGTAGGTCGTCATTATTTGATAAATCATTATATTGGTTACTGTAGTAAAACTATTCTTGTCAATTTAGTCTCTGTATAAAATAGTTCAAATGAGCTGCTAATCGTTCTTTGTTGAAATATGATAGAAAAGGAGAAAAAGAAAGGCCATGTTCAAGAACTGATCACTCTCTGGAATACAAACAAGTGAGATAGCCCTATTAAACTACAGCTTTTAAGGGCCAGATCGATGAACATTTTTTAGATTCCAGATATATTTCGGTGGGTGAATTTGCCTTTTTGGGATAAAAAGGGTGGGTGGGGGTATCTACGGAAAGAAAGTCTACTACGGCGATGTTTTGTAGCAAATGGGCTGGTGTGTTTGGAGGGATCAGGTGTCGTATCAAAAGCTTTAAAAAACCATTTATGGTAAAAATAGGAGAACCACTTAATTGATCTTCTCTGCATCTATCTAACCAAGTAAAACTAATAAGGTTTAACAAGGTGCTAGACTTACAATGAATTTTTCCAAAGTGGAGAATATGGTACTTGAAGGTACATTTTAATACGACAAAAGTAAACGGGCAGGGTTCATCCACTGATGACACAAAAAAGAGAAAGATAAGCTTAGTTTCTCAACAAGTAAAGTGAGGAAGGAAACAATTGATTCTTAAAAACGAAAACTGTATGCTAAATTAGTATTTCCTTCAACATATTACACTTTTCTTCTAGTTACAGTGGTACTGAGCCAGAAGACAAGGCAGATTAAGATAAAGATGAAGATAAAAATAAGAATACTCTATTAGCCAGAAAACATGAGAAAAGTTAAGTTCCAACCAACTTAGTGATTTTGGTAGGAGTATCAACAGGTAACGCTCCAAAGATATGGAATCCATTGTCAAGTAATGGTATTGACATTAAAACTGCAAGTCAAGTAGCAATTTACAAGATTCAGAGACTGCTAAATGGAAGGAGGAACGAGTTAAAACGTTACAGAAGGAACCATGGTCCTTACATTTTGAAGGCTAAAAGAGCATGAATATCAAGCAAAGGTATTTATAATTGAGAGAACTGAAGTAAAATTGGATGAACTGTGTTTGAAAGATGCAAAGACCCTCAAATGTTTCTGAAAAATCTTAATGAATTCAAGCTGTGGAATGCAATAATGATGGTCTTTGCTGGTAAAACCACAGTTAACACTGAGGAAAAGAATGCAATAGCTGTTGATTGCAGAACACAGTTTCAGAGAAGATTGTTAGCAAGCCTAAATTTATCAGTTGTCAGCATCATGTTGTAGACAGGATTCGTCTTGTAGTGATAGACGACGAACTTCATGGAAATCTGTAGTCTTTATACACTAAATATCTATTTGTGTCTCAGCTGGTGAAAAGTTATAAGGAACAGAAAGCACTGATGGTGAATGGAACTTAATCCTCGATAAGTCAGAAAAGAGAGAGGACATAATTTTTTTTCGAATACCAGCATTCTGATTCCATGAGGAAAAAAAGTACTTCGCTTTGAATATTTTCAGCAAATTCCTGACATCAGCAAGACAAGATGAAAGTAAAGACTTTTTCTTGTTATCCTTGCTTTCATTCTTATACCTATAACATGGAAAAATCTGGAGAATGTATGGAGATTTGATTCATATGGCTGCCTATGATGGTTTGGGCATGTGAAACGAAGATATGAACAATACGTGTGAAAGAAATTTATGCAAGTGAAACTACCAGAACTTCGTAGAAGAGAGCGACTAAAATGTAGTTGGAGCAATTATATCAAAGAGGATATGCCATTGAAAAACTCTTCCAAGAGGCTTGCCCAAACCCACTTCATTCCTTTTTGGGAAACAAATGGCCACACGGCCAGAACCTCCCACCAGATCCATTAGAATCTGTTAGGGTTGAATTGTTTCGATAAGGTTGAAAATAACTCAACAAGCCTCATTTGCCAGTTCTTTTACAAATATGGTGTTCCTTTACAAAAGAAACTACTAAGTAGAACAAACCCCGTTCAGAAAATGATTTTTACTGTTTACAACTTGAAAAGCAACCTCGCAATGACGCAACAGATGGTGCAAAAAACAGTTGCTTATTATTAGTTTCGACAGAAAAGAAACCTCCCATGTGAACGAAAAGAAGTCTTTTTAGATGAATATGGTCTTATCTTTGTCTTCCGAATTCTTAATCACGCATACATAATTAAGGTGACCCAAGACTGTCAATCTATTTACTACGCATGGAATTAAAGAACGAATTATTGAACATCCTGTTAATGTATGTTTTTGATTGATAATGGAAGAAGTTTAGTACGTCAACTGGTTTTACCTCCGCAGCTGTATGATGTAAACAGGGCTATCAATAACACTGATCAACATTTTTTTGCTAAGCTACAGCTATTGCTTGTTAAGTATTTTAGACATACCCTCGCTTTGAACATTTCTTAGTCCAAAAGATATATAATGCTCTTTAACGACAAAATCACTATCCACTCTAAACTAATTAATACAGGATTTTTTTACAATATTACTTAACCTATACACAAGTTTCAAATTCACAAGTTTCAAATATTTTAACAGTGATTATATACAAAATTTAATATCTTCTGTTATTAAGGAGGGACCCAAATCTCGACATAGACCCCCATTTTGTAAAGTCGGGTATCACTTCCACGGAGCATTGATTATTGGAACTAGGGAAAGATTAAGCGAAAAGATTTCAATTAGCTGTATTCCGTTTTGTGTGAACACCATTTACTGCAAATTTTACAGACCTTACCCAAATGCTGTAACTAGATTCTTTTGTGACTTACTTTCTTCTCATTTTGGAATGTCTAATGACTGAACAGTTGATAAAGCTCACCATGAAAAGAAATTGTTATTTGAAAAGGAGTTTTCCTACATCAAAAAGAAAGGGAACAAAATTGATAATTTTCCCCCTTTTTCTTCACTTTTGATTTATGTGCATTTGATCTATTCCCAATCCCTACTCCTTTCTTTCTTGGCATTATTTGTCAACAGTAAAGTCTTTAATAAAAAGTGTTTTTACAGAGTTTCATATTCGAACTTCAGAAACCAGGAGACGAGGATTGAACAAGTTTTAACCGGAATTTCAAGTCTTTGTTTATAACAGTTACTTTTGGTTATTTATAATTTTGTCCTTCATAACGATAATGATAATAATAATAATAATAATAATAATAATAATAATAATAAAATGTGCTGGATATTGACATTAAACTGCATCCGGTTGTGGAGTTTCGACTTGGGCGAATGAGGTTACCCTTTGCCACAACTACCTCCAGGTCACCCTTAGGCAAGGTGTAGCACCTGTTAGCCTACTCTGAGACCTTGAAATACTGGGTTGACGTCCGGCGGAGTTAAGTCTGTCCCTTTATTTCTTTATTTCTTTTTTCCGGCCAGGACGAGGTCGTAAGCCTTGGTTGGCAATCGTCCTATGAGAAGGAAAACTCAGAACAATAAACCAACCGCAGTTGTAAATACCAGGTTGACGTCTGGCG